>DWQX01000043.1:0-73812 GCA_018245475.1 Pharmacophagus antenor
TAATTATTGAATACTAGCCGTCACCCACCGGCTTCAATATCATAGTATTTATTTATTCAATTAAATCTGTTGATAACCATGCCGAAATAAAAATAAAAAAATATCTGTTTTTATTTTTCTAAGCGGGAAAATGTCCATGAAAATAAAATATACATTAAACGGTAAAGAATTTATGGAAATCCAAAAAATATAGCTGTAAATCGCTTACTAATAATTCTGTATCGAATGGTCATGCTCTCATGACAATACGTTCAGTATTATACATATATAGATAACTTGTTCGTAGGTCTTTTGAGGCATTTGTTTGAATCGATCTGTAATGATCATAAAGGATTGAAATAGATTCTTATTGGTATTGTATATTTTCATTACAAACTAATAATATCTAGTTCACGTTCGATGTAAGTTTCGTAGAAACGACTCGGTTCAGCTGATGATGACGTAACGCATGACACTGACACGGCACAGATAAACAGCGCACATTGCTAAACAAACTTTTTTAATATTTGTGGCTGCCATTGAGAAATCTTAAATAAGTGAAACGTTATTTCACCTATTAAACAATTCTTATTATTAATAATATTAACAGATAACTAAACAAAAAGATTCATAAATTATTAAATCTGTTATAATTACATATATATTTATGAAAATGAGAATATTCAATTTAAGAATGTAAAACGGGCTACTGTAATGACTGCACACTATGAAATAATTTGTTTTAAATTTCTTTTTTAACTTTTTCATTATTATTTATGATTAGGTTACTTATATACATGTTTGATCGTAATTATTTTTTGAAATTGACAAAGTTTACCAATCTATTCGAATGACATCATATAATTCTTAACAGCTATTCGATGAAATTAACAGTTGGATGCCTAAAGCATGTTTGCTATGACTTTCCACGAAACGCGATTAGCAATAACATTGCCGCAACGCGCTTTGCAATTTAAATGGATAAATCGCGACCGTATCGAAAAATTATATCCTAGTCATAGGATTTTTCACTGATATCAAATCAATCGCGGCAATCAGCTGGAAGTGGAGTTTTGAGGTTATTAGTATATTTGATATTTTATCAGAATACTTTTAATATTGGGAACTATAAATGTTTTTTAAATATTGCATGTACCAAGAATGTATTTCTCTGATTTGTGACCGTCTTGGTGATGATGTAAAAATATATTTCCATATGATTTGAGTTTAATGAGAAATAACTTATCCTATATATATTAATCATCCTAATTTTTTTTGAAAATTTATATTTTTAATATAAAAGATTTAATTCACAATATATTACATAAGGCGGATATATGCCAAATAGCAGCACCTCTATATCATTTAATCTACTATCTGTTATCAATATTTAATAAATTTGTAAAATGTAGATATTTTTATATTGAACATTAAAAATATTAATAGTAGTATTACACAAGTTAATATTATAAAATAAAACTATAATTGTAATTAACTAAAATTTAATGAAAATGCTTATAATACTAAGTAAACTCGAGCCCCATCTAGGAGAATATCATGAGACGCTGTTGAAATTGAAAAATAAATAATGATTACAATCGGGTCATCATATGTTAACATCGAAGAATCCGGAAATCGACAGGCATTATAATATGCTTTGCAATACAGTGCGCTTTTATAGATGATTTTAGTCAAGCGCGTCAGTGTCCAGTGGGTAGAAATGGAGATAACACGAGGGTAGTTAATAAACTTCCTCAGTCAATGACGAGACCTCCTAATCTACACCAGTCCACCTCGCGACCATCGGCGATCTACCTCGTGTCGGAAAGTCGGGAAATAATTCTATCATATATAACTAAACATTGTTGACGCGATGTATTTGTAAACCGGATAATAATAATTAAAATAGTAGTTCACGACTTCTGTGTTTTCGATAATGAATTAATTATATCCGAATACTAGAAACGAAACATGTAAGTCGGTGTTCATAATTTCTTTTTTTGGTAATAAGTAAATTTTCGAAAAACTAATCAAAATCAGTATATTTGCGTAATTTGGTGGTACAGTTAGATATTATGACGTGCTACAAATATGTTTTTATTGTATTTTTACAAAATCAATTTTTCATTAAAAATTACATTTTAAATTTAAAATGAATATAAATATAATTAAACATATTTATGTAATTGTCACTTAAATCAATACAAATTGTAAAGTAATACATTTTTCAATGGCATTAAATCAATTCTTTATATCAAATAAAAATATGTAAACAAATATTTTTTTTAATTATTCATTATTATTTTTCAAAAAAGGCATTGTACCCTAAATACTGTAATCAAACTGTCTCTAAACCAAAAAAAAAATACACAATTTGATTACTACAGAAAACAGGTATTGAAATAAAGCAGCACCGAAAGTATATTTAATTATACTCGTTAATTTTCGTAATAAGTATGTTTTGGAAAAAAAAAAACAATTGAGTTGCTGGCTACGATCTAATGAAACTTAAAGGTGTATTTAATTTTAACCGAGGTAAACTTTGTTTCAAAACCTTTCGTTGGTAATTTACGTTAAATATAACAAATATTATTTTTAATGTGAAAGCCAGCAAATGGAATATTATACCTACCTCAATAGACATTTGTACGACTAACAATTTTGATTCTTTTTATCTTTACAATCATAAATCGGGGATTTGGTGTCCCCGAAACTAAGTTCATGTAATATTCAAAAATACAAAACTTTTTTTTGTTTCAGATGATCTTCTTTTCTTTAAAACGGACTTCGCAGAACAACGATATTATCGAAAAATTCTAAATTCATTAACTAAAGGCGTTTTTTGTAAAATAAAATTATTTAATTGCATTAATTGCGGGTTCAATTAAAAGTACCAGTTTGTTACTGACTTTTCAATGTATATTAAAAATAGGTTCTCAAAAAAGTTTAGGTAGGGTAAATCTAGGTTAACAAAAAATTAAAAACATGAAAATAAATTAATATCCTGTAAAATAGATTTTTCATCACTATTGTAATAACGTCTGTGCACGAATTAAATTTACTTTATTTTGTAAATTAATGTGCAGTACAAAATATAGATTATATTTCTTAGTATTATGTTAATTTTCAAAAAATCGAACTGAAAGTAATGAGAAGCTCCAAAAATGTTCTTAATAAGTTACAGAATTCGCAGTCTACAGACATTATATATAAAAAATAAATGTTAATTCAAAATCATTAATAAATGCCACGACTAAGATATAAACGATAATTAATACAACTTGGAGATATTTATTGGAATTGATAAGTTAAAAACCTAATCCAGAGCGTTACCAGTGACAGGTTTCATGCATGCAATAAGTTTTATTTCATAAATTATCTTAATTAAGAGGAAATTAATACATTTCGTAAAGTTAATTTTATATATCCTTGCAACTTTGTTGAATTTCGGTAGCAATTTTTACTCCAGGGCCAAGGAGGGTAATTTGCTTCTCTTATTACAAAATTCATTAACTTCACAGAAAAGATGTTAATGTAATGAAAATCATTAATTTGAATTATTTTTCACTTTTCTTAGGTTTTTAGAAAGATTTATTAGTTAAATAGGTTATCAAATTTTACACAATATTATATATATTAAAATGTGTAATAAAAGAAAGTCAAAAATATCAAGACAAGATGAAAGCTCTACTCAAGTTGGTTTTAATTTAAAGAAGAGGAGAAAGATGAAAGTTTCATAAATATTGTACTCGATAAGTGTCAAAAGCATAGAAAATGCCTAAATTTAATCACATTTCACGGCACCGCGTGTTCCGAATAATAATGGCTGCCATTCAACGGACGGAAGGACGTGGTCACCGTCAATGCGGTCAATGATTCCTATTACGATGTAGGAAGTTGATTTCTAGGAAATATTGATAGCATGATGTAAAGTTATCCAAAATGTTTTTTTTTAAACTACTGGAAAAATGGTTTCTGTCTAAGCCGTCGTAGAAACGAAGCAGTGGAATTGATTTTGATATTTTTTTTTGTTCAAATTTTATTCAGTATCGTTTTTTTTATTTTTTCAATTTTACCTAGTTAATGGAAAGGTGAGTTGAGTTTTTGTACATAAAATAATTTTTTTTTACATGATTGTTAGCTACATTTAAGTGTTGTTAGGTTTTCTGACGGGTTTTCTAGAATATATTTAAATACTGACATATTCATAAGTTATTTAATGGAATGTTACTGCTAAAAACATTGCATCCAAATCGCCACCACACAAATTTATTTTCATAATTTAGGACTGGTCACCAGGTATGTTTTTTGAAAAAATGTTATGAACATGTTTACAGACATAATAACAGATATTACAAGATATACATGATAGTATTTTGGTGTATATATTACTCGTAACATTATTTTTGATAAAATACTTTTGTCGTTGTATTTTTAAACAATCTCAAACTGTTAAAAAACTAACCATCTTTGTACACTAATATCCAATTAATTACTTAATTTTTTAAGTGTAGATCGTTTTAATTAAATAATAAAATGAAAAAAATTATTAAATAAATAAACATTTTATTTATTACAACAAACACGTGAAATAATAATAATCAGCTAAATTTAAATACAAATATGAAAAGAAAAAATAACGGTAAGTCTCAGAAAAGCCTTTAAGCGAGACAATTATGATTCCATACAGATCAAGGTCACGTTTAGTCCATCTAAATTAATTAAAAAAAATTGTATGTTCGAAGGTACCCATTTATTTTATAACATCTATTTCATTAAATGAAGAACCAGTTGCTTACTGCTATTTAAACTCCTTAAAGTTTCTACCAAAGTATAATTTTCGCGGCTAACGTATTCAAAAACAAACGATGATTCGCTTCGGCCTAGCCTGCGGTGTCTTGACTCATGTTACCGGATGCGAACACTCAATAAATATTCATTAATAATTAAACATTACTCGACGCATTGATAGTCATCTCCAAATAAGAATTATTTCTTCAAACTCATACATAACCATTCATAGGCTTTCTTTTTATTTCTAACATATTTTTTATCACTGTTTTTGTTTTAGTTAAATTTTATAAGCTCCGAATTTAATATAAGCAACTTATTTATTATTTTAAGCTTGCGAATTCTGCTTCCGTGCGCTCTGAAACTAATGAAGTTCTAATAGTCGTAAAAAATTAAGAGGGCGTAACTAAAATAAACAAATTATTTTTACACATTAACAATTCATTGACATTTCGACATAAAAATAATTTTAACGCAAGCAACTTTTAGTTTTTATGTAGTTAAACATTATGTTAAATATACAAAAGCAAAACATTTAACACAGAATAGATTCACTGGTATAATACGATCTTAATTTTATACCACGCGTTATTTAATATCCTGGCTTAGCACGTGACATGTTTTTTACTTAAATTTAACATTTTCATTACCAATAAATAAGCATGGTACGAATTCATTACAAACATGTTTTTACAATATTTAATTATTTTCGTGGTGTTATATATTCTTAATTAGTGAATTTTATTCCAATGAAAATTAATTCATTTTTCTGTCAGTCAACCGATGTCCGTGCCCTACGAACATAACTAAAGTCAAGATTATAGAGATGTAATAAAAAGTGGCGTAAAATATAATGGCGGACTAAACTTGTAATGACGCGTAGCATCGGTCAGGTTAACGACACCTGACTCACGTCCTGCGCCGGCGCAAACCTCGCTGAAGTTACACGGGCAGTGCTTGTTGAAGTATTTATTACTTCGCCATAATAAGTTTTTTCACGTGCAACAGGTACAGATAATAAAAAGATTATTTGTGATACAATCTATATACCTATTTTATTTTTATTTAACTATTACGGGTAACTTGATGCAGTTATATAACATTTAAAACATCATTTTAAATATTTTTATTTTAATGTTACGGATACATTCCTCTGATTGACCTGAAAAAATGTTTCAAAAGAAAAATTGTTTACATCAACAAAGTGACTTGTTATTTAATCAGATTTTTATTATAAAATTGCTCAAAATTATTAAATTGCATATATTTGTTTACCTTTTATTAAATATCATAATTAATTTTTATTTATTATTAACAAAATCTACATGTTTGCATTAGTCGTAAGGCAGTAATTGGGTAACAGACATGAATCAATAGGAATTGCGTTGGAATTGGTGGAATTTGATTGACATCGCTTTTAAAGTAATTAAAATGAATTTAAATATACACTGTACAGTACAGGTATATAAATTATACAGTATCATAATTGAACAAGAGATTCATCAACTGATCTATTGAAAATATTATATTACAAGAAACACGTGAACTTTGTTGGACGTAAGAAGTTGCCATTAATTCAGATTATAAAAAAAGAATCTTTAAAAAGAAAACCAGAGAAACTTTTGTGGTTTACGTAATGTAGCGTCACTGTCAAATGCCTTCGATCTCTAAAATACGGCTTCTCTTAGTATAATAGTTTCGACGGTTGGCTGGTCGAAAATTATATTTTGTTATTTTTTTTTGTTCACTTATAAATATTTACTCTAAATATTCGTTTGTTTATGTTTCCTGTAAAATTATTATGGCATATTAAATTCTACAGTTGCTCAGTTTTAGCTTTCGTAAGAGCTACGCCGTAGCTTCCCAGATAATTTGATGTGAAGTTTAAATATTATTTGAGTTTTTAACCACGATTGGGGTATATAAAAAAAGTTGTACTTATATTCGATGTCTTTTGATTTGAGTTTGATACGCTTACGACAATCGCAGATGTATCGTTCCGTCTGTCAGTCATCACACAGTTTTGAAGTAAAGCGAGTTCGTGTAACCCACGACTCAACATACTAAAAAAAAAGATATGGTCATCATTTCTAGTTAATTTCGCGTGTAGATCATTTCTTATTTACAACGTGAAAGTAAAAAGGTTTTACAGATTACTAAAATATAATTTATTACAAAAATTAATTATGGATTAGATATTATGTCAGAGTGCAAATTGAAATCAACTTGGGCGTCAATTTACATTAATTTTTGGAAGGTATACTGATATTCACAGCCCACGATAAATAATAATAGGCTCATGAAATATTCTAATTACAACATTTAGTGTTTGAAGTCTCTCCTTGTGCCTTTTTTGTATTAATAATTCGGTATAAAGAATTAATAACTTTCGTAAAGAATACATTTAACTACAAATTCAAGATTTTTTTTATATATGAAACTAAATATTTCAAAAATAATTAAAGCAAAGACTTTCACAACCACGGAGACATTATTCTGTTAGTGAATTATATCTATATCTCCGTAAATGGATGTTTAGCGCATGCAAACCAGTCATCAATGGCTTTGAAAATTGATTGATGTTATAGAAGTTGGAGTAATGAATTTCTATCTAATGGTGAAGTACAACAGAAGAAAAATTAAAAAACTTTATCAACAACGAGTATCTCAGTAGATTTGTGTATTTGACTTATTATTTTATATATTATAAAAGTAGCGGCTATATTATGCCTTCCGGTGTGATGGAAGTATCTAGTCGTTTTGACGATTAACTGGAACAAACATAAAAGTTGTTCATGTGAATTAAGCAAAGTATAATCTCGATATTTCAGACACATTAATGTCACTAAAACATATCTACCATATTTGAAAATATATCTCACAATTACTGTTAACTTTTTATATACATATAAAGATTTGCATAATCATATAATAGTAATAAACTTTAATGTCCCATAAGGAAGGATATTCGAGTGATATCCTAGAATTATGATATACCGTAAGAGGGCACAGTCGAGTGCAAACGGTTAATAGAATCGATATCATTATATTAAAAAAAAATACAATAGATATTGAAAAGTTTTCGCGACGTGTCAAATTTCTACGCAATTGTAGTTGCAAGACTTGCAAGACGGCGCGCGTTTGCTAGCCGCCACGCAGGCATTGAGACATTAGTTGCACCGCCATTTTGGCACTATCTGGGTAAGTAGGAAACATCATCAGTTAAAAGTTTAGTCAATTATTATTGAAATATAAAAACAAAGCGTATAAAATATCAGTGATACCATTTTTGGATACATGTCACCGTCGTAAAATTATTACACGTAACAGTAAATTTAATTGAAACTTTAAATAATATAAAAAAAATATTCATATTTCGACTATCGTGGCAATGTAAAATTTGAGTGGATAACTTTTAGATTTAAAATAACAGTTTAATGAAATATCATAAGTCAGTAATAATCAAAATGAAATTAAAAAATGTCAGTTCGTTTTTTAATGTAGACGGATGCACGTTTCAGCTCGCATACAGCGAGGCTGCTTTGAAATCGAGCGCTGAAAGCGTGGCAGTAGCGGCGCGTCGCGCGCCAAGCGGTCAACATTCGGACGAGTGGTTCCCGCCAAAGCGGGCGCAGGCTGTGGCGCGAAGGCTTGCGATTGGTCGGCGCGGCGAGGCGGCGGCAAGGCGGCGGCGCGGCAGTCGGCGGTGCGCAAGGCCGCCGGTTTTCCCGCGAACAATGCCAAATGGTGCATTTGTCAAGGTGAGTTCGTTCACCGCCGACGCCGGCGCCGCACTCTTCGTAGCTCCCTAGCTCGCTCACTCGCGCCGACCGAAGGTCGTCGTAAGGCAGCGGCACGTTTGGCGCTCGTTTCACCCGCGCCACCATCAAGACACGTTAATTGCTAATAGGCTTCTGCAATACAGGTGAAATCATTACTCTTTTTATATTACCTTTAAAAATAGATTTTTATTTTTATCTTCTAAATACATTTTTGTAAAATGTATTTTATAGTTAAGTTCTTTAATATAAATAACTTGCCATAAAACTAAATAACAATCTATGAAGTTTTCGATTACGTTCAGACATAAGAATATAACTTTTTAAAAAATCAATGTACTTTAAATATAAATAAAAAATCAGGCAAAAAAGAAGACAGAAAATTAAACAGAGGTCAACATAGAAGAAAGAAAACCAGTATCAAGTGCTACGCCCGGACGAACTTCCCAGTTCGGCCGACATTCACGGGTCGGTGGGATCTTCGTCCGTTTGTATCGCTTATACGTTTTGCCAACGTCGACATGTTCGGACATGAACAGGATGGACAGAAAGTTGTATCTATTGAGTAAAAAGAAAATATTATTTTGCTATGAGTACCGCGAATTATCAACAAACAAGCAAAATACTGTCTATAGATTACAGTGGTGCATTTTTGTTGAACGCGGGAAAATAGCTGTTGGAAATGCTGCCGGGAGCGTTCGTATAACAAACACTGTTTATGCTGTCTTAATTTTTTATCTTTTATCGATGTCGAAATAAAATTGTTACTTTTAGTCGAAATTATAATAAAGATTAAAGGAATTTTATTACAAATCTTAGAGTGAAAAGGCTGAAATAAATTGTAAAAATAATAAAATAAATTAGTAAAATTCTTATTTCAAATTAAAATATTAATGCTGCTTTTTTCTATCCTGTTTTATTGATATTAGCACGTAAAGAATTTAACTACATTTAACTTAATATTAAGTTTATTTTTTAAATTTCATATTTTATTTTATATATATTTAATTTTAAACTTTTTTTTCGAATGATTCATCTTTTATTTTCAATACGAGCATCAATTATACCACGTACTCCGCAGTTAGCAGCAATTCTGCATGTGAAAGAAATAAAAGGAAAAAATTGCAAGACATGAAATAAACGATATTTAGTAAATCGTAAAAGATTATCTTCTAACATGATATAAAATATGCCGCTCTAAATACTGACAATATGACACAAAGGTTATAAAATATATCAAATATGTTCGCTATGAATGTCGTATCGCATATTTAAGAAAACTGTTATATTATTTAATAAGTGGAATATGACATGTGTACAGGATTAGTGTATTTAATTTAACCCGACAAAAACTATAAAATGTTAAAACAAATATTTAAATGTTTTATGTTATTTATTCATATACTTTTATTTGATTTTAACAGTATACAAAGGCATATTAAACAGATGTATTTAAGTAAAATACAGGGAATAATAATAATCATAATTTGGTATATAGCAATAGATTTTATGAAATAAATATATGATTAATGCTAGTAGTAACTTACTTGTGGTCTATTATATTATAGGAAATAAAAACGAAATAACGTAAAAGATTAATTTTGTTTTTCATTTATAACTGCCAAGAATTTTTTTGTTATTTGGGATTTTGTCAAACTGCTGAGAAATGAACTTCACAAGTTTTATTTGTTAATATAAATCTTTAGAAATTGTATATTACACAGCACATTATAGATAACACGATAATATGTGAAATATTTTTTTAAGATCGAGTTTATAGGACAACAACGTGCAATAACGAAGTGTTCCTAGTTATTAGTAAGACCGGCATACAGGCCACTCTTCAAAGTAAGTTCTCCAAGGTAAAGCGTGACATTTGTTTCATCTGCTCCCTGTCAAATCATTACTATAGGTCTCATAACTAAACGAATTGAGTTTGGTAGCTTGCAGCGATACTTTACGTAGAAGAATCCGAAGCCCCCGTAACGCACTGATCTACCAGCGAAGAAGTTTTAGTGGACAGAAATTTAACATAAATTCGCTCTCCGAAGCAAGATATCGAAGATAAAACTCGTACAATTTGTTATAGATGTTTTCTGTGTTGACTTCTTAGAAATTTGTATGAGTGTTCTGTGAAAACTGTATGTAATATAAAAACAACACTGGAATGTATTCTAAATTTAGCACGGAAGAAAATAAATTAATTCCAAACATGAAACTATATGATTTTATTTTAATATTTAGTCGATCTACTAATAAAAGTTCTTTTTTTCGATGTAATGAGAAATACATATTCATTAATTGATTTTAATTAAATTCTTACGTTGTAAGAGGTTATTAGGAACATGAAATGTCTATTGCTGACTTACAAACAATTCATTACGTTTGAAGTTGATGAAAAATTTTCAACGAAAAATAAGAGAAATATTTAATTATAAATCATGAATATTCTAATTGAAATAGACATACAACAAAATTGATGACGTTACAAAATTGTCTTAGTATAATACGTAAACAACTCAACATTACATAGCATGTCAAAAAGGAAAGGTAAGGCTTTTGTTAATTTCGAAAGTTGCATTCTAGTCCGTTAAATTGATGAACATAGCGGGGTAAGGATTTAGGTGAATCATTGTGCATGATCAGAAATCGCAAAGTTCCGAATGGCGTCGTCCTATCGTAAATGTTTAAAATAATTTTAATTACAGCGACTCACTTGTTTTCATTTTTTATACCTATAACCGAAACTGACGTAATAACCTCTCAATACTATACAATTACATAAAGGTAATAATTTTATATGTGCATATTAGAAAATGTAATTGCGCAATTATTTAAGCACTGAATACACAGATTTCGAATGGTAAACACTGTAATGCTTTCATTCGTAATTAAATTACACACTACAACCGACACGTCGAAAATTCAGTTATAGTTCCTTAATTTTTCTTTTAATAATTCGTATCACAACATTAACCCTTATTCAAAGTAAATCATAGAAACATTTTAAATACTAGGTATTGTACAATATTCTTTGTATCTTAAAAAGAGTTGATATGAGGAAGCTTAACTAATGGTATGTAATATGTAACTGTAAAGAAGCTGTAATTAGAATTTACTACACAGAAAAAGGTAAATCGTTTAAAGGTTAATCTTCCATTAATTTTATTTTCTGTTCGTTTAATTGTAATATAATAATATACACATTATGACATGATGTATTTACATAGCTTTCTAAAATTTCCAGTTTAAACAATCACAATCTATTAATATTTTCAAGGACTTATCTTTCTGTTGACGTGGTTGCCGCGTTATACTTTTTGTTGTTCCGTTCTCCAGATGGCGCGCTTCACACTAATTTTTATTTATTACTTTAATTGTTCGAAATTAGCAAATAACACTGGAAATAGAATATCCCATCGTAAATGGTATCGTAATAAGCATTACCATGACGCGTAAATCTTATGTAATTCTAGACTGTAACCAATTTGAGATCGAGAAAACATGCAAATTTTAAGTTATATAAGTTATTGTATATCGTTGGTTTAACCATTACAAATATTATAAAAAAAATAAAAATAGTCTTCTGTCAAGCTGCTATTTTTATAAATAACTTTTATACAGTTTATTTTACATGCGTGGTTATTACAAAGCGATCATCCGAGGTACTAAAGATTTAACGATCGTATCGGATGTGCTCTATATTACAGTACGTTATTTCCAATACGTTTACATGAATAAAGACCACCTTAATCTGTATGGTAAAAGCTATATTAAATTAAACATAAATAACGAAGTATTATTCTGTTATTGATATTTCATTTTTAAACCATAAGATGAAATATAAATCGTTCTTATTACATTGATTTTACAGACAATAGACATCTTCTGCTCATGTAATGTATAGGCAATTATTACTTATAACAACGCAAAAATAATGAATGGTCCAGCGTATTACGACTTGAAAGGTCCATTGACAACGTCAAAATAATGTCGATGGAATTAGATGTAGAGTTTACATATGCATGAGAACATCGTAAAGATTAAATTCGACTTTTGACTGCCATCGAGTCGTAGTGGTTTGCCGCTTGACTTTTAATACTAAGGTCCCAGGTTTTCTTTTGGGGATCATATGACTAGTGAAGTCTGCAGGGCGGGTGTAAGATACCATACCACCTACAATTTCAACCTGCCGTTGAAATAGCTTTTCTGTATTACGGCGGTCATAAATGTAGAAGCTTGTTGTATTCTGGGCAACCACGCTTAACCATTCACCTCCCTTTTGCCACTCAACGTCAAATGAAATCCTGCTTCAGATTTATCGCATTGGAAAATAACGACAATAATAATTACTAAGCATACGTTGTTTAGAGAATGCAAAGACAAATTGCATCGGAATTGCAACAAATAAAACCGCCACGATTTCTATTTTCGCCGCTTAATATTGTACCCACGGGAACATTTACATTACACGCACCTTTGTAAAGGCGTAGATCCCGATCTGCGTAATTCTCCCCTGTTCTTCTCTTGTTAAAGCGCGCCGGTGTATGCAACGCGCTTTCCTATTTATTACATTAGGCGTGTAGTTTCTTGCAATCTATGACCATCTCTTAACTACGAATTACGAACAACTACTTTTGTGTTGAGTGATGTACATAGCGCAATAAAATGAGCTTAATTACAAATGAGCCTGTGAAATAATTATATTCCATTACTTTATCTAATTATATATCTTAGACTTCAATAACTATATCCTTACAAAGTTACGCCTTTCACTACTTATTCTGCTGCACAAAACACTGTGGCAATCAAAAGTCGCTGTTTGTCTGTAGGGGGTTAATTTGACTAAAATACCTATTAAATAATATGTACAGTACCCAAATAGGAACGCAGCGCACCGCAACAGTAGTGGAATACACGTCATCAGTGTGATCGTCGAGGTTTACAATTAAATATTAAATCTTTGGCATGTAACAACTTTATAAAAACAATCAGAACAAGTAAATCGGATTCAACCACAAAAAATTCAGTCTACAAGTTTTTATCCTTGGAGCTATCAAAAGCTGCAACTGTTTGTCGCTGGTTTTAGCTAACGAGTATATTACTTAAACAAGAAATGAATATTTCATTTTTTTTATCATTCATAGGTAAAATAGGTATCTATTTTACCTATGATTGATAAAAATATAACTAATATAGTTAATTTTTAATAACAAGCATCTGTGAATTCATTACTACAATGAGGTACACTAAAACACAGAATAAATAAAAATACCAATATTTAAACAAATCAATATTATTTCCAATAAATTTATCAGTGCATCCACATTGAATGCAATATATTACTTCCTAGAATAAAACGTAATAGTCTTCGTAAGCATGAAACTAAACATTAGGAGTACATGACGTATTTACAATAAGGTGGTCTAAACACAAATAAAACATAGAACGTAACAAAAAAAAATCAGTGCAACAATAAAATAATAAATATTTCTAGACAGTGGTTCAACGTGGTAAGTTACAACTAAGATAATACAATTAATTTGTTAGTTATATAAGTTTCGTTACAAAATTATCTATTGGCCTTCACATCACAGAGCGAAGCGATCCCGAGTTGCGACGCCGCTGTTCCCCGCAGACCACAAGCCGAGCGAACTCGCCCACCGTTCAAGACGTTACGTCACCCGTAAAATGTATTCACCGCAACAAGTAAACCGCTATCAAATACAAACAAACCAGCATACAAAATGTCTACAAATTCACATATTAGGGCCAAGAAGTTACGTTCCGTATTAAAAGTATGATTATATTTAATTTTTGTATCAAAATTAAAAACGATCAGTCGAATGGCGGTACGAAAGGCATACACATTTTACACCATTAAACTGTTAGGAAAACATGTCTACACTTGAAGAACCCTAATTGCCGCATCGATACAAACAGTACATAGTATGTTTTAGATTCTCAAGGACGCTCACAAATAACAATCCAACTCTTGTTCAACTCGTAAAGTACGATTCATGGCTTCTGTTAAATATTGCAATACGTATAAAGTCATGCAATCAAATCTAAATCGATTCTAAAGACTAGAAAATGCAAACGATTAAAAATGATTTACGACGGCAAAATCTGCAGACAAGTGCCCGTATCCAATAACGTAAAGCCTATACAAAATGATATGTGCGGCATGTTCGCAACTTGCTAGCTGCGGGAAGCGATGTCGCCGCGACGCTGCCCCCTGCGGCCGATCGGCAACACAACCTATGTAATGTTACAATCGTGAACACACTATGAAGTATCATATAGAATATTCAACAAGGATGCTATTGATAGATTCGTTTCGCCTCCAATACGTAGGTTCGACAGAGAATTTACTTAATAATATATAGATATATATATATCGATAAGACCTCATATAACAATAATTTATTACAACTTATGACAGTCGTTAGGCCTTAACATTAAAAATATACAGTTATTATGGCAGATATCAACAACGAATTTAATATTTCTTCATTTATCTTTTATCAATAGGACAGTGACTTTTTTTACAGAAACAAAACTAGATATTAAACACGCGATAACAAAACGCATTGACTCCCGCGGCGCCGCGACTTCCGCCCACAAAAGGCATTCTACATGAAGCTCGTTCCGCAGCGAAGTGCCAAGCACACCCCCCGCGTGCCGCGTAACATGTGCCGGAGGCGATTACGCCGTTACATACTAAATTATACTAAACTTCGAAACGTCACCACCTCCGGCCGACAATGTATAAGGTATGGTTGGCGCAAATCATCGCTTTTTAAATAGAAAAAGTACGAAGTGAGCAAAAATTTCAACTTGCATCTTGATATCTCCGTTCGGGTTTCTGCCGGCGCGGGCGGGTGTCGGCGCTATGCGTACCCAGGCGGGTCCCAAGTAGCCGTCAATCAGGAGATGTAGGGGAGCAGAAGATAGTACAGGCAAGCGATTGCGACCGGCAACACCAGAGCGACCGCATGCGACACGTCAAGCTGCACAGGCTTGCCCTGCAAGCACGCCAGCTGAGCGGCGAGCCGGGCTCTGTCAGCGCACACCTCCGCCCACTTCTCTTTAGTTCGCACTAACTCTTCCTCCAACGCATGCAACGTTCCGTTCTGCAGTGTCACCTGCAAGCGCTCCTCGTCGTCTAAGCGCACGTACTCGCTACCGAAGTTCACGTCGATTATCGGCTGCTCGGCCACGCTTCGATTGATCTCGGTCGCGGCGGAGTCGGTTTCGTCGTCTTCGTCGTAATCCAGTTGGAACATCTCGTCGATTTCGGCGGAGATCTTCGTCGCATCAATGTCCTCAGCGGTCCCCCGTACGTTCAGGCATTCTAAGGATTGCGAGGTCTCCACGGCTTTGTCAAAAGTGAATTTTTGTTTGCTGACGGTCGCTTGGAGCGCGTCGACCTCTTGTTGCTTGGCGAGCAGCTCAGCGCGCAGGGCGCCGACGACCGCGGTGAGGTCATCGATATCGGCGCGCGTCGGACGGAACGCTAGCTCCGCTTGCATCTCGGCGGCGCTCGACGACAGCCGTTGAATTTCCGCCAGATTCGCTTCTTCAGACACGACAGACCGGTTCAGCTGTGCCTGAAAAATTGAATCAAAATTTCCTTTTTAATGTCGACATAATTAAACAATCAATATTTGCATAATAAAATTCTTGTATATGTACCTGCAACTCGTTTATCTTGACGCGGTACGAGGCGACATCCTCTTGGTCGGTTGGGGACTGCGCTTGCGCGTCAGACGGGCGCGCTTCCGGCTGCACAGCGAGCAGCTCGTCGCGCACGCCTCGCAGCTGCTCTACCTCCGCACCGGCCGCCGCCAATCGTTCGCGAAGCACGCGAATCTCCTCGTTCAAGCCCGCCATCACGCGAAGAATATTCGCATATTCCACGCCCAGTTTGCTCTAAACATTTTTAATATTGAAAATAACATAGACATTTTAGTATTGTTATTATTATAATTTGGTGAATAAAGGTGTAATTACTGACGGGCGATTCCTCCCTAATGCTGGACTCGCTGTACGTCGAGTTAGCGTTATTGTCCGAATGCAAATCTCCGTCCAGCGGGTCGGATGACTCCATTACATGTCCTTGGTCTGAAAATTGGAAAAGTTATTTAAGGTGATTGAAAACACAACAAAATACTTACACCATATTAAGTCAAACAAAGTTGATTCCTTTTTTTATAAATTGCAGGCATGGTGGAGTTAGGAATTTACATGATTGGAAAGAAAGATAAGAAATACGATAAAAAAAGTTATGTATAAAATGTTACAAATACATTACATACAATCAACGAAACAAAACATTTACTATTTATGTTCATAAGATCCAGTTGGAATCTTTTAATATCAAATAAAATGGATTATTTTTATTATAGCATTAGAACAAAGCAATGCTATTTTGACGGGAAATTGGCAAATACAGAAGGTGAATAATTGGCCAGGTGGGTGCGACAAAACCCTACCATGGTGCAAACTTCACCATTTATAATAGTTAGCCACCACGCACCACACAGTTAAATGTCGATAATCAAACTTAACTTTGACGTTATACAAACCATGATTAAGCCGAGAATGCTTCTCATCATCGGTACAAGATTCAGGATCTTCAGATTTTTCTTCACCAGTACCACTGACTGCTCCATCTTCCGTTACTTGTTTCTCTGTAGAAATATTACTAATTCAATAATACATTCACTAATCATATGCTAAATTTGCAAAAATCCACAGGGCTCCTTTAAAAATTTTCTTTTTATAAAACAAAACGACACGGAAAAATTGTTAGAAATACAATTTTGCTTTTGTCAACGAGATCAGAAATATTAAACAAATATGGAATGATAAAAAAAGTCCTCACCTTTATTTTCAGAGTCATAAATATTATTCTTTTTTAATATTAATTCAAATTCTTTTGCCGATTTTCCCTCCGCTGATATGGTTTTAATGCCCACCTGAAAATAAAAATCATAGAATAAAATTGCATTCAGAGGCATTTTATGGTATCTACAGAATTAGGTGCCGTGAATGAAAGGAGGTGAATATATTTCGCCGCTCTTCATTTCCTCCGCGGGGAAAATATGTACTAAAGAACCTATCCATTACTGGGACATTTGTATTTGAGTGCTTGCCTCCAAGACTTCGGGGCAACGTATTCAGAGGATCGCGCGAAAGTGCTTCCGTGAATGTGCCGTAAAATCGCCTTAAAACATCGTTACAGTTGCAAATTTGACATAAAACGTTCTTTCTCTTGTGAGTGCAGGTATATAAAGTAAGCCTCCGCTGACTAAGAAGTAAATGAAAATATCCGCTGCTCATTGCCGGCGATATAAAGGCATCATCAAGTATAAGTGTAATGAATCTAATGTGGTACTATGTATATGACTTAATCAGCACCACTACAACAGGCGTAACACTTGCCACCCAGAGAAAGTCCCGTTCATCTCCCCGTTCCGTTGTGTATTCAAATAAAGATATTGTGTATTAATTTGTGAAACTTTAATCATAACATTAATAAATACTTGGAAATCGTAAATTACCTTATTAAGTAAATTTTGAGGAAGCAAAAGTTTGATGTAGTCAGGCAAGGCACGCACAGCATCTTCTAAGGAACCACCTCGCTTGGCCTCCAACAGCTTGTTACTGTCCGTGCTTAGTACCAGCATCTTCGCTTCACCATTTTGTACAGAGCACTGTAACCGTATATAGTATTATTAAATTCCCATTACTCAAACTGTGTACTGTATTGCATATAGTAACATGTGAAGTTCGATGGAACTATGTAAAATATGCTGTTTGTTTTCACTTCAATTTTATTCATACGTATAGACTCGATATTGGGTTTCGTGCAGTACTAACTGCATCCGTAGCGTAGTGATTTGTCCGCTTGCCTTGTAATGCGGAGGACTCTGGTATGATTGCCGGGACACAGAAGTAGTGGAGTCTAGATTGTGGTAGGGTTTTTCAAAACCCGCCTGGCTAGCTATCCATCCTAAATGTCAATATGACGTCATAACAGTCTTAATGTGTTCCTGCTGTCGTATATGTGAGAGCCCAGTATTCTGGGCACGCTTCTCTGTCTAAGGCCTTATTTTCATTTAATATCAGAAGAAATCGAAGCCATGTGTCAGCCCATAATCGATATAAAAAAACTCACAGTGAGCGGCAGGTGTTTGCGCACGGCTTGCTCCCGCTCTTCGGCCGCGGCGATGGCCAGTCTCGCAGCGCACATTTTTCGCTCACATCGCGCCGCCAGTTTCTGAATATTTGGTATATTATAATCGATGTTTTTTTACACCGTATGAAAATTTTCACTTGTCCTTTAATTTAATTTTTAACTCAACTGGCCATTTCTAATTAACCGATTACTGCAGCACACACTACGCTGATAATTAGCAGTCAATGGATCAATGTGCAAGTAAAACTTTATGCAGTTAGTTAAGAGAAAAAATAAATAAATGACAATTGGTTTGATTTGAATAATTGGTTTTGGCTGCCTCCGAGATGCAGTGATTAACTGTTTACTTAACAACACGGAGGTTACGGGTTCGATTCGAAGTTGAGTCTTTATGGTGAGAAGGGTGTGTGTGTGTATGTATATATATATCAATATCCCTGCATTTTAGCTATAATAAATGTCGAAGCCTTAAGTATTCTGGGCTAACAGGCTTCACCATCTACCACCTCATTGTAACTTAACATCATGTGTCAATTGTGGTCGTGTTAAGCCATTGCTAATGAAAAAAGATGACCTGTAACTCGGCGAGCGCGTTGTTAGCGGTGAGCCTCAGCGCGTAGTTGTGCTGGTGCAGCGCGGCTGCCTCCCGGCTACGGCGCTCCAGGCTCTCCTCAAGCGCGAGTCGCTGCTCGTGCGCGGTGCGTAGACTCTCCTGCGCTACTTCCTGCACGCGAATGGAACGTAATAGAACTGTAGCACCCACTATTGCGTTACAAAGTGGTTACTTTATTTTCTGTCAATTTTATGTGTATACAAAAAAAATCAGTATTTTATTTTATGGTAAGAAAATAAAGGTTATAAACTCAGGTTTAGAAATTATTTGTGATATTAAAAGGTCAACTTTATATTTTGTACTAAAGCGACGTTATACACATACGACATGAATGTAATCAAATGTATTACTTATTTGCCATCACAAGCAGGCAATTCATCTATTCATTTATTTCGTGCGCATCTTAAAGGACCGTTGAAAAAAGACACTATGATTATTTTCTTCTAAGAACACACGAAATAAATTTTTCATCAGAAATAACTAGTTTAAAAACAGTTCAATAAGTTCAGAAGCGAAAATAGCTAGACAAGCAAAGTTGGATAACTTAATTTACTGAAACAAAGACACACACGTATCAAACTTCAAACAATCTTCCTTTGGGGTCTGGATTAAAAACAAAATGCGTGAGTTGTTTTAATTTAATATATCTGGCTGGTAACATTAGTTAGTACCTGGTAGTTCCTCTTATCAGTGAGCAATTGAACCACGTGGTGATGTTCGGGCTGCTTGCCGGAGGCGAGCATTGCCTCCAGCGTATGGACACGCGTGAGCAACCGCTGTTCGCCGACGAACAGCTCCCACGAGGCCTGCGCGTCGGCGCGCGTGCGCTCCACGCACTCTCGCAGTGTACGTAACCGACCCTCCAGTGACGCCTCGCGTTGGATGGCTTCCTGCAAACCGGTGTATTTTAAATTGGACGACAGAGACCCCTTGTCGCTTAGAGATTGAAGACATACAGGGAAGCGTCAAAGGCCCCAATGTAAACTGGAAAATGTTGAAAGAAGCTCAAAATAAAATATAATTACTAATTTACAGGGACTTTAAAGATCGGTAAAGTTAAAATCTGTGAAGACCATCGGGTTGTTCTCATCAACAGACAATTATCAACATGACCAAAATGTTGACAAAAAGGTAGACAAAAGATAAATTTAAAAAATGCAATAAACGCTTTTCTTGAAGACCGTAAAAACTTTTTCAAGTATTAGAGATTAACAGGATACTTTCCAAAACCTTTTGCACATTCGTTCTCGTAAGGTGTAAATAATAGACAGTTTCTAAACTCTTCACACAGCAATGGGCAATAAACTAAATTTCTAGTTCATTTTTAGTAAACAAGTGATCGAAATTTTTTGTAACAAAGCCTCAGCCTGGCATGGAACGTGTCATCTTCATAAAGATTTGGTGTATTATAAAATAAAAAAAAAATCAAGCGTTACCTGAACGTAATTATTTAGCTGGTATAACTCTTTCAAATGTAACGGGGTTGTCATAGTGGGGTTAAAAGACAGCTTTGCTTCTTTGCCATCTGGGTGATACAGTTTAAGAAGTGCAACCACCGGCGGAAACGTATTCTGCAAAAATTATATTAAATGTATTTAAATAAAAAAAGTTACAAAAGTAAATATAGATAAACAACATTATTTTTAATAATAACATAGATACGTGGTATTAAAGAAGTTTAAACGGAATAACTCGTTACATCATTTGCCACAAGGTAACGACTGTTCTCTTTCTTGCATTAATGTGTATACGGAATACATTTTAGATCACAGTAATAAACAACTTCCCCCGTTTTTTTTAATTATTAATATTGACGATTGACTATTTAAACAAAAGTCAGCTGCATTCAAGCAATTTGCATTCTTAAATCTTACGTACTACTAAACAGTGCCTCCACCACAATCGTGAAAAATAATACTTGGGCAAATAGTACCTGAGAATGAACCGCTAAATATATCTTATTATAGTACAACTATATATATAACATTTACGAAACCTTTTCCGAATTTCCAGCATTCTCGACGACTGGAATGCCGAATTGGACTACGTCCCCCGAGAACACCTCCTGAGGTTCGAGCTCCGATATCGAACAGCGTTTGTTATTAATAAACGTTCCGTTGCTGCTCTGATTGTCCTGTAAACACGAAAACAGTCTTGTCAAGCGTCATCGAAACGAAACGGTATACAATGATACTTGCCGGAGAGCATGTTTACAAACTGCGGTGCAACTTGTTTGCTATCAAATTCTTGTCAGTGATAAACAGTGTCAGTGAAAATAATCTTTGTTACGAGACACCAAAAAAAACATGGAACATTGGTGAATCATTTGGACAAAACATATTTTTTATTGTCTGTCATCCCTTATCTCAGACAAACCACCCTATCTTAGCTGAGAGTATCAGCGGATGTTATAACTAGCAATCATAGAGTAACAAGAAACAATACCAAGTAAATGATATAGACAGTTTTTAGTTATAAAACCAATATATAAATATTTTTTTGTGTCCGTGTATTTAATTTGCAAACACAGCTTCCCATAGACAAATTAAGTTATTTCTAAAGCACAGTAGCGATATTTACACAATCCATAGAGCCCAAAAAAGTAGACCGAGGAAACCTTTGAAAAACGTTTCGTAATGAGCTTCGGTTTTAAAATGTTTGCTTTCACAATCGTGGTCCTTTCATATTCATATTAATAACACTAACCTTGTATATATACACATATAAAATCTGTTAGTATAGAGACGGCCAGACAATGAACCGATAAAATCAGACGAACGATGGCATTTGAATAGCAACCGTGGTGTATAAAGAACTATTTCAGGAATGTAAAGTCGTTAGGAGATTTTTCTAAGTAACTATGTAATGTATTCCATAGGCGCAGACATCGCGGCGACTTTAGAAAAACATTATTGTATAATTCCCTATTGTTTTAATAGACCTAAATTTTTTCTATAATTTACTTACTATCATGTAATATCTGACCCTTAAATAGTTAAAAATTTTACACAACAGGTCTAAATAAATTGCTCGTCATTTTATTTATATTTCTAGCGATCGAAGCAAGAGGGTTTTTAAATAATAATATGGTAATTTTTGCAATATATAGTTCACTACCTAGAAATACTGTGTGTGTGCCGGTGAGAAAGCCTGTTTATCCAAATAAAAAAATATAAGTTTTTTTATTATTATTATTTTTAAATATGTACCGTGCGAATCGTTCATATGCAGTAAACCAATGGTCAAATATAGACATTACAAATAGAGAGTAATTCTAAATAAAATTTGTGTAACTTCAGAATATTTATCATCATTCACTTAAAACTAGCAACAAGTATGTTGTAATCTTAAGCGTATATCTCTGAGGGAAACAATACGATAAAATAAAGATAATTCTTATGAGGAAACCTATTTTACAATTTGATGTTTCGACGACAATAGCTAATGCAGGCATTTACAGCAAAAACAAAGAATAAAAATATACAATGATTGTGCCACTTCGGGACGATGACGTCACAGAATTATTGCAATGCAGCATTGATACCAACCAATCAATATAAACTTACATTTACGTATATACTCAATCATACTTGGTCTATGGATAAGTATAAACACGTACGTTTTACCTATAATACCCTACAAAAACCATCTTCTCACGTGTATTTTAAAAGATAGGTACATTACAATGTGCTTTCAACAGTGTTATTGTTTTCGTCTAATTCTTTGTATAATATTTCTAACCAATGAAAAAAAGGAGGTTCTTAATTACTCTTTTTTTTATCAATGGAGTTATATAATTGAGAGCAAAAACAAATTTTTTTTATTAATTTAGCCGCTAGTTATATATGTTTAAACTGTGCGATTTTCATGATTTGTTTATTGAAAAGTGTTATACTTTTTAGTCCAAAATAAAAAAAACATATGTAAGCGTAATTTCGGAAAAAAATTATCAAAACACAAATTCTATTACTGTAAACTATGTTAATATACGATCGGTTCGAAAAAAAAACGTGGCTCTAATAACACGTGTGTATTTTCCTCTCTAAGCAAGCAAATCACGTATCTCGTCAATCAACGTAATGACGCAAAGACCAGCACAAGTCCGGCACGTTCGCTTTATTTTGCGACAATGGAGCTAGTTATGAAGTGATGTTGTTTAATTAATAAGTTGTCATCGTGTGAGACAATGCAATAGTTTGTGAATGTAAAAATAATAATGTGGATTAGTTACTCGGTACACGACGGTAGCGTAGCCTAATTGTCAGAGGACCGCACTGCATGCGGTATCTATTTCTGCCACCAAGCAAGCAGCGGCGTGCAAACATTACTGTTCCGGTTTAAAGAATGCAATAGTTACTAAAACCACGGTACGAGAACTACCATGTAATATTTTAAACTTTTTTTCTACATTTCATATAACGTCACAAATAATAGCATACAATAAATCTCTCAGAAATTTTGATGTCGTATAAAATTTACAATATTAAAATAAAACGTAAGAAGACTGACGTTACTATTTTAAAAAATTATACCAGTTTATCTGACGTTACATTGTCGCATCACGCATGAACTACTAGATGGATTTTTATAAAACATGTTATAGATAATAGCTATAGGTAATCCACCGTAACGTACTCCTGGGCATCAGCTAATTGAAAATAATACTTGAAGTTGCAAGCTTTAAGCTCATTTATTATGGCATCATAAAACTATCATTTATTAACAAAAAATGCAGCTTTACCATACCAGGCATCTGACGCATGTTCTACACCAGTTATTACCAACGTACCTCTAGTTCATGAAATACCACAGCAATTGCACGTCACTCAGCACTTATCCTAGCTTGGCGAAGATACTTATTACCATTCCATTTAACTGTTTAAAACGAGTAATAGATAATAAGTCTTGCATAGGTATACTAACGTGAATAATTTAGATAATTGTGGCAATGAAACAAAGAATCTATTACACGTCGATCTTGTTCAATATATGTTAAATTACATTTTGGTAAAATATTATCTTATTCGTATTAATGAATAAAATATAAATTAATTGTCTAAGAAAGCACACTGTCTGTGGGAAGGGTATTATGAGGGCTGTTAATACGTGGTAATCGTTTATTAAATGCTATTTTATTTTTCAACGTATGCACCTTTTAGGAGTAAATACTTGGCATATATTTTTTCTAAATATAAAATTACTTTTCGAAAAAAGCCTTCGTCCTGATCCCTTAAAAATTCGTGTACAGCAGCGATCACGGCGTCATCATCATGAAACTTCTAACTTCTAAGGTGCTCCGTTGTCCTCGGAAAGAGATAAAATCACTGGAAACGAGGTCACTTTAGACTTGTGCGCGTGGGTGTTATCTTGGTGATACGAAACAAATTTTGCTAGTTTTCCTCGCCGCTTCCCGCGTATTTCATTATGCAATTTTTTTATTTGTTCTGTGTATAAAGACCTCGTAATAGTGGCTCCACGAGGTATTCGATCATTACTACCCCTTGGCTACCCAGAAAAAAGAGCCCATAATCTTGCCTGCGGATGGAATTAAATTTCTTAAATTTCTAAGGACTTGGAGATGCCGGTTTCTTCCAGGTTGTTTCGTTTCAGAATCGTAACATTTAAACCAGATTTCATCCTTAGTTATGAATCGGGCCAAAAAGCGATCAGGATTTTGTTTTAACAAATCTAAACAGCTTTGTGAAATTCTTAGTCTAGTTTGTTTCTGTGAGTCCGTAAATATTCTAGGCACCTAGCGCGCTGACACTTTTTTCATGCCCTATACTGTCGTTGGTCATGGATATTATGAACATTCCCTATCGAAATCTTTATTCATCAGCTATAAAACGAACAGCCACACGATGATCGGATAAAAAAATATATCCACTTTTTTAACCATTTGTTCTATTACTGCTGTCGTAGGAGGTCCCGAGCGTGGGTCGTCATTGGTGGAATATGGCGGAGCATTGACACCTAATATTTCCCCCAAGTCTTGATTTATCTGCTCCGTACTAAAATTTTCATGCACAGGCATTTAATTACCGCGCGAACTTCAATTTTCTATCTTTTTCGCGAACACGTTCCGGAACGAATCGAACAAATTACTATATTCAACAAAAACAAAAGAGAATCGAAAATTTTTTGCTTTATTAGTATTACAAATATCTGAGGTATGCCTGCCAGTATTTATATTTTTTCTTACCAAGAAGTATATTTATCATTTTTACTACTTATTGAACACCCCTCCTAATATCTTTTCCTTTTTAAATACTACTGTGAGTAGTTAAGATATTACAGGTTTTTTTAAAGTGCACTTTTTTATACTTAACTAATTTTCGGCCGCTAGACGAGTAAGTCAAACTCATAGTTTTACCCGCCGATAGTGTTAATTTATAACGTACTAATTATTATTTCGCGTCCTTGTAGCATATAAATGTCCAATTTTTATTGAATTACATTACCAATCAAAGAGCCGCATAATTTTTCAATAGTAAACAATTAATAAGGTCAATAAACCTATTAAAAAGGACAACACGTTTGCCCATTGCGCAGCATAGATGGCCGAGACATGTCCCCAATAAACCGTTAATTTGTTTCCATATTAATAAAGATTTAAAAAAATATAATATTTGGATATAAATAAATGAAATTTACACATGATAAGTTTAACACCGATGTGTTAAAAATTGATTGTGTTAAAATTACTTAAGGCTCTGTAATTGTTGAAAAAAGATTTCATATTTTAAGAAAATTAAGCCAGCGATAGTCTAGTTCACCACAAGACACCTATATACAGTGCCTGTTTCTGTCACCACATAGAGATATCTAAATATGTTTGTCAGTTAAAAATTGTAATGAAGCTTTTGGGGTAACCAGAAATTTATGATATCTTGTGAAACTGCTAACACTTGACTTCAATTTCACATGATGTTAAATAACGATGAGGCCTTACATGGTGAAGTATTCTCGGCCACAATATCCTTCCTTCACATATACGACGGCGGAACACAATGCTATTACAACGGCTGACAGTAAATGTGGTAGCTAGCTAGGTGGATTCGAAAAACCCTACCATCATCTAGACTCCAATAATACTCATGTAGCCCCTAAACCAAACCTGGGATCTCCGCGTCACAATGAAAGCGGTAAACCACTGCACACTGGAGGCAGATGAACTAAGTTAACAGCAATCCAGATCACCAAACATATAGCAATGTAAAGATCTAAACTAGCATCTCATTATCATAGGCACCAGGAGAATGTCCTGCTCATTGAGTATAATACAAAATACATCCGGTCGTCGATAATTACTTAAAGTTAACACAGCGACCATTCTATTGATTCTTAAACCACAAATAAATAACCACGTTCAATTTGTAAATTTTTAAAAACAATAATTAAAAGAGAAAAATCTTATAATATTTTTTATTGATAATAGGCTAACACTTAGCGCCGATTTTACCTGATATTAAGTAAGAATGAGGCCGTAGATAGTGAAGCGTGTACACTCAGAATACATCTGGCTCTCACATGTATGACTGCGGAACACAACAATGCTGTTATTGCGGCAGATTGGCTTTGAGGGCGGTAGCTAGTCAGGAGGGTTTGAAAAACCCTACCACCATTCAAACTCCACTACTCCCGTGACCCGAGAATCAAACCCGAAACTTCATAGTTACAAAGCAAATGTATAAAACATTGCGCCAAGTAGGCAGTCAAAAGATTTTATTTCTAATTAAATATTTAACACGAAAGATAGTCAACCAAACCTGTAAACTGTGTAAAAAAAATAAAAATGTGTTACTTGTCGAAGGTTAAAAGCTTTATTATTGTTGAACAATAGCACTCGTACACTCATTTACTATTAACGTAATAGAAATCACCAGTGGGTACCATAGTAAGTAAGAGTGGATCCGTGCAAAGCCTAAACATAGATAAGCCAATTATATTCTTTCATAATAGTTACATGTGAGAACAGATGATGTATCAAAATCAGGACCGTCGTTTCTCAGATAATTTACAAATGTAAATATTTGACGTATATTCGGTAATACTCAACGTTGCAAAAAATAATTTAGATTTAATATCTAATTATAGGTCCAATATAAATTTGTATAGTACGTACTCTTATATTATGCAGCTGGTATAAAAAATCTTAGAATAATTTAATATTGTTTAATTTTATCTGGTAAATATCAATAATCGAACTAAACACTGTGTGTTATTGAATTCGAGAAGATGTCTTTCAGTAATCCTATATTAGATACACGTCCTTGGCGAGGGAAACGATATAGTTGTGCAGGCTGTCATTGTCTTTATATATAGCATTGCTTGAATTACGTTTAAAGTATTATTATGTATATAAAAAAGATACAGACAGACAGTGAAGAAAGAAAGCTAGCACCTTCGAGAATATGTATTGAGACATCTCAAAAATTACATATCGCACATTTTAGAGATGATAATTGGTATTAACTGTCCTCCAAGAAGACGATTACAAGACTACACGAGATTTGTCATGTACGGAATCAACAATTAATTCATGATGTTTTGCAATCTACCAATTGCGTGCTCTTAATGTATGGAGAATGACTTTTGATAAATTCATCTATTCTGCTAAATCTCGTACCGTGGTGGTCGTTAGTCTAAAACGAAAAATATTTAACGACAATTTTGCATGCGCAAGAAATTATAGATTTTAAATAAGAAACCCTTTCAATGTAAACGGATAAACTTAATCCGATGGTTTAATTGCAACAGACGGCTGGAGAAATACTATACGGAATAAAGTAACATTGCATTAGCCCTTGCGTTTTAAAATCGCGAATTTTTGATTATTAAAGCAAATATTAAAAAAAATGTTAATATCTTTTATTAGATCTTATATCTAATGTATAATTTTTTTTCTAAAAACGAATATTATTTGAAAGGTATTAAATAAAATACAAAAGTTCAGGAACTTTTTAACGACTCCAATTTTATGGTTACACTAAAGGTGACAATAGACTTATTATTAATTGGTTTGTATGTCATTGTTCTTAAATAGTAACAAAGACGATTAAAGTATAAAATTATTAAAAAAATTAAAATGCAAACAATTTAATAAGTTAAATACATTATAACATCTGTAATAAATCATTCTGTAAACTATCTAGAGGGATGAAAATCTTACCACAAGATAAAAGTGTCCTTTGTCATAGTAGAGGGTGGCGTGATGTCGAGAGAGAACCCTACATTCAAAAATGGTGTTCGTCGGCGTTGGAGTTGCGCGGTAGACATTGCGGCCGATCTGAAAAAAAAATTAAGATTTAATAGTTATATTATTATTTTTTGTATGTACATGCTTAATGCACTAAAAATAAATATTTTTTTAAGAATTATGATGCAAATCGGAATTAAACGAGTAAAACAAAAAAGTGCTATTAATCCTAAAAGCACTTACTTATTAACAACAGTCCCTAACAGCTGTCTGAACGAAATATATAATTAGAATGAGAATGCTAGTTATATCGTTATAGTCTTATTAAAACGCTAAATATAGCAGACAGGGTACAATATTTCTTTCGAATCATATCTGAGGCGTTCTAAATGTAATCATGTAAACAAACTAATATTTGAATACAGGTATTTGTGTAGTTTATTATCAAATTTATAGAGATAGTGTAAACACCAATATAAAGGCAAAACGTCAATACAAAATTCATATAAATATTTATACCTCGTAAGAAATGTTGAAAGTTTTACCCGTCATAGTTATTATTAACTGTAAGCATATCAGCAGCAGCTCAAAGCGGATATCTTAGGCAGTCACTTTACCATTATTCATATTAAGCTCTCTATACTCATTGCATACAAGTGATAAGAATCCACTTCCGTTGTGGCGGGGTAACAAACGCGAGGTTAGAAATAGTAGCATTTAATCTCATTAAAATTAATTGCCAATGTACAACTAAGGCCGCCTCGAGCAATACGGGTCAGACTGAGTCAACACCCGTACTCGCACAGACATACATCGAGCATGACTTTCATACATAACGAATTTATTGCAATTGAGAACGCCGTTGAATATTGAGCAACGTATCAAGCTTACGAAGACATTATATCAAAAAATATTTTCTTCGCAATTAATACCTAGAATCTATCTTGGCGCTGGTTGGTTTGAGTTAATAAATTATTAGTAACTTACTATCTCGGGAAAGTGGTCGACAAATTTTATGATAATGATATGGTTAAAGTTCTACCACACCTATCAAAGCAAATAAAAAATGAATATGCATCTATATATAATATAGATAATAAATCTTTGGAAATGCTTCTTTTAGTTAAAAAAAAGATTTGTCTGTCTATTGTTGTGTCAATAGCATTATCAGCAACATTATGTGCATTAATATTAATACATATAAAAGTCAGTGTCGATTGCAGCTACTGCTGGGTTCGGTGATGTTTGCGCTGTTAGTCTTTTTGACAACTATTACAGCTTCATCGAAACTGGCCCACAGATCCAGTGATCAATGAGCTCTGTGTCGATTGATTCACTGACTTACCTATATATCATTGCTCAGCCTAAATTGCTGGTCATAGACACCTGAAATTTGGAAGGAGCATTCTTTGTGATGTATCTACTAAGAAACTTTTTATTGACAGGGTTGATGGACTTGAAAATTAATATGCATATTGGGGGGAGTTATCTTAACATTAAATAAATATTTTAGCATGTCCAGAAAAGTGGACAAGTGATGACTAATTAACACAATACATACATCAATATCTTCAAAAATAAGAATGAAAAAATTTCTTCATAATTATATGTTACATAGGAAGACCACTTGAAGTACAAGCTCTAATGGCGAAAATCCATGGATATTGAGAAATAAAAAATAAATAAAATTGGATCATAGTAATCAGTAAAAAATTTAACCATATGAACATTGAGATAAGTGTTTATCAAATCTAATATTTTGATGGCAAAGTACAGTGATAAAACATAACACTATTGAACAGGAAATAGATTAACTTTTATCAACTATAAATTTATAATACTTGAGACTAGGAACCACAAATTTCTTGAAATATTTACTATGGGGAAAATATGAAGACCTACTCACGACTCATGAAACAAAAAAAAACTTGATTTTCCATTATAGTTATTCATATTTTAAATAAAAACAGTGTAATAAAAATATATTAAATTAAATGTGAAAAATGTGAAAATAAATTAATCCTCAAACAAGAAAAATCGAAAATGGTATACTGCTTTGATCGTTTGTGTTTGCAGCTGAGTTCGGAGATGTTTGGGCTGTTAGTCTTTTTGATGACTATAACAGCTTCATCGTAACTGGCCCACAGAACCGGTGATCTGCGAGCTCATTCCTGATTAAGCTATGTGCTATTTTTATCAGTTTCCATTTTATATTCTTTCCAGTATTTGTGAAAAAGTATTAAAAAACTTTTTGGTGATGTAAATCTTTATGTTTAAGACTACCTCACAATCTCTAACGTAATTTGGTATTTGCCAAATTTTTACTCCTTAACAACATATAATATTAAGCCCAAATTTATGCCACACTCAATATGTTAGCCAAAGCATTTATTGCAATGTTATAAAGATGTCTAAAACTTGGATAGTATACTTTTTAATGAGAATGAAAGAAAAAAATGAAGATATAGATCATACATTTAGACTTGGAATCATACAATATCATACAAGCATTTCTCACATGCATTATGACTTGAACACTCAGCAGTGTTTCTTGTAATGATGTTATGACTGGAGTGGTCAAAGATAAAAGCAATAAAACCAAAAAAAAAATCTTCTAATCTGTGGTACTGCAAGTTTGGAAGATGTTTATAAATAATAAAGTTGATAAATAACAGTAAGAATTAATGTTCACCTATATCTGAGCTAAACTTCGAAATTTATCATATTAATAAGTAGTATCTTAAGCACACAATAACTTCCATAAGACCAATGTCATCATTTTTCATTCATCATCAATCATTGATTATTGACTTGTCTACAAATTTTAACTAAATTGAGGCATTAATAATATAATCATTAGTAATATGAAATATGCATATTTGGATATATAATAAAAAAATTTAAAATACTTACTAGGGAATAAAAACAAAATTATCAGCAAAAGTATTTGCATAGGCATGGTATTTGACTTTTTTTTATAAAAATATTAATTCCATAAGATTTCTAACAAATTTAACAGGTCTTATTTTGTATCAAAAAAATAATAACCTTGTATTAGCATAGTTATTGATGCATTATTAAATTCAGCATATAGTTACTAAATTGTTACTCAGGTAAGCTGTTAATTATACACAAGGATGTTAAACACATTACAGTGTCTTTAATTTTTTACAAATAAATTACATTATACTTATATTCATATCATACTACCTAAAATCATTGCATTTAGTTGTTATGAATGGAGTTATATAAACAAATAATTATATAAATATAAAATATGTTACAGCATTATGTTTAAAAATAGTGCATATATTTAAAGATGAAGAATACTTTTAAGTTAAAATTTTAAGTATATTTCATATCTATGCCATCACTGACTTTTGAAATAGTTTATATTATTTACCTTAATAGGTTGTTCCAATGTGACACGTCTTTCGTCGAATGGCAAAGAATTCGAATGAGGAATGAATATAGCCCGAGGAACACCAACATCTTGATTGTTGGGAGGTTCCTGGCCTGAAGTCCAATTGTAATCCATGTTTTTTATAGTATTGTTCATTTTTGGCTTAACTTTCTTACTCTTTGCTATCACCATCGCATACACCGCTCGTCAAAGTCAACATCCGTGCTTCGTTTGTGATGTGACGACAAACACATCAATGATTGTATCCAGTTAACTCACTCACCACTTCACGGTGAAAGGTAAATACTATCCACTGGCATCTTGGATATTCACTGGTCCCAATTTAATAGAAAATGAATATTACATTAAAAAACGTCTTACATATTCAACCACTTCAGAAAACTTTTATAAACCTGTAAAAATGAAACTTGATTCCTCTCGTATCTTAGTCGTTCTGTTATAGGAATTTTAGTTTTCCAAATATTTAAATAAATAACAAATTCACGTTGTTATTGAAATGCAGGCAATAAGTATTATAACTCGCATTAGCCCTTAAATATTAAAACATAATATTATGAGGGCGTTAATCAAAATAATCGTTCGAGGAACTTACGAAATGGGCGCACGAATCGGACATTTGTTTTGTTGAGTTGGGTAGGAGTGGATACCATCCGTATGGTATAGTTCATTTGTTTTCAACAGATATTATATTATAATCTGTCGACAATGATACTTTTTCTTAACAATCTATAAAATTAAATATAATGAAAACAGAGTTGCGACTAATATAAAAAAAAATTGTAATGTAAATTTTAGAACTTAAATTTACTTAATGTATCATCAACATATTTATTTATACATAAAAAGTTTTAAAAACCGATAAATTTTACCAAAAGATGATTCTCTAAAAAGAATATTATATAAAAACTAACAAAATTGTGTAAAATAATAGTTATCTTTTATAAATTTTATATCAGTTAAAAAAACTGATTTTTTTGTTTTGTTAAACTTCTCTAAAATTTTTGCGTAATAGTTAATAGACAATTTAATTTAAAAAAATTTTGAAGTTAAATATTTCTTTCAATAGTTTGCGTGGTACTCTGCCAGTTGAGGATGATCTGGAGATTTTCTTTTCTTTATAGTATTTATTTTATTTATTATTAGTTCATAGTTTTGTAAATAGTTAAATTAAATTATTTATTTTAATTAATTTAAATAAACACTTCATTTTATTTTTCGAAATTTTTGTTTAGCAATATACTTTCAATATATGCTTATCTTTTTTTCTCTACTAAAATTGTTATATTTCTATTTCAGTTATTAAGTGTAATGCAGTGTTGCCCGATGTATTTAATATTATAGTTACGAAATCAGGAACATAGGTGGCGTTATACATAACCAGTAAAAAAAAAAGGAAAATCGAAACTCGCCATTGTAGTGTATTGAGTGAATTTGAGCCATTGCAACGAAAACGGTTTTCTGCATTAGGTCTAGTGAGAAGTGTGTATCTTGTGTGTGGTTTACATTGGAAAAAAGTGCAAATTATAGCCTTTTGTAAGTTCGTTTTAGTACTTTAAATTTATTTCTTTGATAATACTTTAGTAACAACGGCGTTTGTCATATTCGTTTCAGTTAGAAGTTACAGTTCAATATGGCCGTTCTAATATTTCAATATTTCCTTCACTTTTTCTCATAACGGATTATACAAAGACATGGAAGATACCCATTTTTAATAAATTTTGCTTATGATTTAGTTAATTCGTTGATGTGGCAAATTGACACTATGGATTTTGACGTTTAAATTCTGAGTCATTTGCGACAATGCTCCTTGAATTTTGCATTATTTATTTTCGCGCAAATTACATTTCGTTAATAAGGCCGCTGTAGCTGCAATTTCGGTGCGTTTCTCAATCATACAAGAAGAATTTATACATCGTCACCATCAATTTTCATTACTCTTTCCGTCTTTACAAATTTTATCTTGGTCATTTTATGCTGATTTTAAACTTGATTTCGGATCGTGGTTTTTATTTGGGAAATTATCGGATGGTATATATTACCAATGCCACGATTATATCTAATTATGATACATTTCGAATTAACTTATATTTTAAACATATTATTTTGTACAAAATAATAAATTTATAACTATCTGAATTAACTTTATTTTTTTCTATTAATTAGCAGTGTACTTTTTTTTTTTACATTTATTATTGTCTTATAAAACTGGTTTTTCTTGAGTGTTGGTACAGAAGCTATATTTTTTTTGTCGTTTATGGTTTAATACTTGGCCCTGATTTCACCTGATGTCAAGTGACAATAGGGCCATGGATGGTGAATCGTGTTCGCCCAGAATACATGCGGCTCTCACATGTATGACTGCCGGAACACAACAATGGTGTTATGACTATAGATTGACATTGAGAGTGGTAGCTAGTTAGGAGGTTTCCAAAATTCTTACCTCTGTCCAGACTCCACTACTCATGGGGCCTGGAAAGCAAACCCAGGGCATCTTAAAAAGCGAGCAAGTAAACCACTATGTGATGGATGCAGTCATTATTCTTACTAAACAATAGTTTGTAAACATTAAATATTTTTAGATAGAATGGCATAGCAAATAACTAATTAAACTTTATTTTGTATGTCTCAAAGTTAATCATGCTATGTGGTCCTTTAAGTAAAGGTAAGGGTAAGAGGTATGCCAAGTATTGCCTCATTGTTACTAGGATAATGTCTAAGTTACTATGAGATAAATATTTTACTTATCTTAACTTCATAGTCTACATTATTAATTTGGATAAGCTTTAAAGGGTAGTGAGATGTCTGACTAATGTTAGCCAGCTCAGCTACTAGAAGTCTCTTCAGAAATTCATATCCTGAAGTGTCTTTTGTAATTACATGAATTAAACCCTTTAATCTGGCTCCTATCTTGATTATTCAGTGAGATAGTCTTTATTTTTAGTTAACTTCTACAGCACAATATCATTGCTCCATGATTATATAATAATTGATAAAGATAGAAGGTGACTAGTGAAAATTAAGTTAGTTATGTCAAAGACACCTGTAATAATGAATACGAAGCTTGATTCTTTCAGCATATTTGTCTTAAAACAAAACAAGATTATTTGTTTTATACATAAATAATTACTATATTACTTTCATGGAACAATAAATATTCTCTGCTAGATATATGCACACTATTTCAAAATTCATGATTTAAGAGTTTATAAAATGTAATAAGGTCGGTGGGGAAAGTCCTATTGTTCTGTTATGGACTGCTATACTGATCTTATGCAATACCAATATCACCATACAAGCTGAAAAAATCTATGCCCTGTTAAAGCCACAATGAGAACTAAAATTATTATTATAATGTCTTAACATTGCAATGAAGATAAGAAAGTTAACAAAATCACATAAATTATAACATTAAATTATGTGCTCATCAAAATGTTGCAGTGCTTTAAATGGTAAACTGCTGGTCTTACAACTAACCTTTTTTTAAAAATAACTACTTGGATGATTTTGTTTAAACAGTATAATACTAAATTGTCAATAATAGATAAATATTGTAAATACAACATGAGAAATATTCTCTCAGTGATCTTTAAATTACTTATGTATTCTTGTTTAAAGATTAGTTGTTCTAATACATAAATTAATAAATGGAAAAATATTGCTGATTGCAATAAACATCTACAAATTTTGTAAAGCTTTAGATATTAGGGCTGTATCAATCTGATCAAAAAATGGATAAGCCTGGCTGTGGAAGCCATAAAGTAACCTAAATTGCCTATTGGGTGAAACCTTAAAATTTTTGAAAGGAAATTATAAAACTCATATTGTGTGAAAAGAAAAAGTTTATATTTAACAATGTTTAAGATTCAACAATTTTTCTTGTTGAGCATTAATATCTGAAGTTCTCTTGTGTCCACTCATCTGATAAAATTTTATCTTAAAAGGCTGGCAGAAACAATAATAAATCCATACATACATATTTCATATTTTTTATTGAGTAGTGTAGAATAAATTACATAAATTCTGCAAAAACACTGATTTCTTTAATTTTTAGGATAATAGAAATAAAAATTAGTAAAGAAAAATTTAGGTATACTTATTTTATATAAAGCTGTACTAACCATAGCAGGATGGTCCAATCATGTGTTATTCTTATAACTTTTTATTACTCATTTAAAATTATTAAAAAAGTCTAATTTAATATATTTTATTTTTATGTTATGGTACTTTATATATTAAATATAGTTTTATACTATTTCTTTAACAAAGACAAGTGAATGTACTAATAGCACATTTTAGAATCTGATGGGTTATTATACATTCTGAATTTATTTTAATAAGATTGCCTGCAAGTTATTGTTTACTACAGAAGATGTTTTGAGCTTTATGTATAAAGGTTTTAATATTATGTAGCACATTTTAGCCATCTACCAAAAATTCAATCATTAAAAATGGTTGCTTTTATTTGTTAGGTACATTATAGCTCCCAAAAAGCCAGACCAATATTTTTTAGTCTGAAAGAAAACTGGGTACAGTGGTTTTTTGTCATAATAAAATTTATAGTCTTTATTTTTGATGAAGAATTCAAAAAAATATTTATGAAAATTCTTCATATATTTAATATGGCGTAACATTAACTATGAATTCTAGGATTTTTTATTATGAAAGCAGATGTGTTCACCTGGTTTTATATTGATAAATGTTGTGAACAGGTGTGATAATGGGAACGGAGTTCCCTCCATCGCCTGCGTGAACGAAAAAGACTCAAGTGCAGTTAACCTCCCGGGCCCGCCGCCTCAAGCGTCACCCGACCACAATGAAAATGGTGTTGTCACAACGGCAACGAGAGGAGCTGTAAGTATTGGCTACACTTTTATATTATTTATAATTTAGAAACGACGGCACGAGCAAACCTCACCACGTGTTAAGTAATAATAACAATGAAGTGGTAATTAAGATGTGTACATATCTTCACGTTGCGGTTTTCGCCTTTATACCCAAGATGTCCCATAACACCAGAAATTTAACTGCGCTTGTAACACGAAACTGGTTCGTTTACGCGGACACATGTGGAGTTTATTTGGTGGTAGAGTTTTTGGAGACGCCTGGCCATCTACTATCCTTAATGTATCTCTATTCTGGGCAAGCACGCTTCATCTTCTACGCTGTCGTAGTCAATATCATGTAAAATTAAGATTAATTGTTAGTCAATTGACTATCAAAAACAATCGCAAGCTATCGCGTCGTTTAAACTGAAACAGTATACTTTACTTTCTTTAACTAGCTGTAAAAACGCGCTGCTATGGTCTCCGTTAAGAGAATCCTACCACCAGACATTCAGTATGGTTTTGTATATAATTATTTCGGATATTAATTAAAATAAAAGCATATATGTTTACAAAAGTACTAACGAATTTATTTTTAAAAATTGATTTTAAAGCATATTTTTTATTGTTGTTTAGGAATTATGTATTATATCCAATAAAAATCGGATTATTCTAAAAACTTATGTGCGCTCCATACAAAAATAAATCTACGAATTTAAAAAAAAAAAACTTGAAGACGGTAAAAAACGGATGAATTTGATAGAATAAATCGAATAACATAAGATTTTAATTATAACCGTGTAATTTTTTATTATCATTTAACTTTTTATATTAAGATATTCTAGTTCCCAATCTCATAATTACATCCATATAACATTACCTGTATAGGGATCGTAAATGTCAATGTCATTTACAATTAAAGGCACGTTTATAACGATTAGTCGTACGCTGTTACGTTTTAAAAATGTTTTTTGAACATTCGTCTTCATATAAAAGAACTATAAAGTCGTATTTACATGAAAGATAGAAATCAAATAGAAAATTATTATAATAAGGTGGCATCTGCAATTTACGGCACATCTCAAGTTGATGTACATATGTTTACTGGTTATAAATTTCGATTAATGTGTATAGTTATTTTTTATTATCATACTTTTAAGAAAAGTTGTAGTATTAAAATTGTCATTTCTGTTTATTCCCACATATATTAAGATATGTCGGAACAAGAGAACAGGTGAAAATATCATAATAAGCGGGACTCAGAACCAATAATAAGATCTTACTAAGCATATTGAACAAAATTTCAAATACTTGATAATAATATAAAGGTATGTTGCTAATGGACTTCTTTATGTACTCATATACATAGTACACTAGTTTTTTTTTTATAGATTTTCATTTTACATGATAGATACGTTCCCAAAAAAGTAGTGTAAAAAGAGAATTAGGCGTACACTTAAATGTAGATATCTATTTATTATAATAATTACGAATATCGGTGATGGTATGTAAATTTAATATTAAAACCAATGGTCGTTGCCTGTTTTAAACAATAAATTAATTGTCTATATCTATGCTATTAATTAGTATAGATTATCACACTTTTACGAGATAACATGTTTTATCATTTGTCGCATTTTTCATTAAACCTCTTCTTAACCGCGTATTATCTATGTATATTTTAAGTGCTAGAAACGTGTAGACCAAAAATCGTTCAGCTAATCATATACTTGCCAGTGCCCCAATACCGTAAGATAAGTATGTACGAAATGAAACAGCTCACTTTTATTTTAAATCAGTTTCAGAATAGAAAAAATTTAGACCGTTCTGACACGTGTTACGAGGAGAGTGTGTGTATTTAATCATTACTTAACTTCATGGTAGTCAGTAAGGCTTCTATTTATTTCTTCTGGTTCTAAATATTATTACTGTAACACTTGAAATTTATACTTCAATATTTGTAATTACGATGTCTTGCATATACTTATCTTAAATAACTTATCAAAAAATGTATTACTGTTTCGATATTTAGAAGTGTTATAAATAATGGGATGTTTTTTCCTAGCCAAGGGTACTGAACGTAACTGGATGGGACTGTTACCATTGAATGTGGTACAATTTGTAAATAGTTTTAGGCAATTTATTTTTGGTATCGCATAGACACTTTTTTGTAACTAACTTTCATGAAAATATCTCGCCTCTTAAATAAAAAAGGCGCATGTTTATAGTATACAATGAATACTTTTAGTGTTTCATTTGTCTAAAAAACGTAAAAATTATATCACATTTTTGAAAGCCCAGCAAAGCTAACCAGTTTCAGAAGTAATAAAAAATATTATGTAATAATTGGAGTTATAAATATTTTTTGGGCAATAAAATAAAAAACGTAATTCCCCATAGAGTACAATATTATATTGGTTGTAGCCACTATAAATTACCCGCGTTGGCTAAAGATATCTCATTGTTATATATATCATTTATATAATTAAATAAACCATTTTATTTATTCTTCCGATTATTCTATTTATTTTAATGTAATTATATTAAAACATTAATAGCTATAAAACATTATTAACATTATTAGAAGGTCAAGGAATGGAAGACATTCTAGAAAAATTTCTTATTTAGTTTCAATATGTTTAATTTATGATTCATATGTTTATAAATGTAACTTCGTTGTTATGCTAATTTGGAAAATGGTTAACGGCATTATGAAAGTTGTAATTTTGAAAAACTAACACAAAAGAATTATAATATTAAATTATGAATAAAAAATTGTGAAGTATAATTTTTTTTGCTAAATAGTCTAGTAAATCACTTAAAATGAAAGTTTAGTTAAAATTCAGATGGATCTCATGTAAAATCCTCTAACAAGTTGTCATTTATCAAAAAATTGTAATATTCGAAAAACGATTACATTTGTGTCGTGATTTTCCACGCGTTTGCAAAAAACGAAAACATTGACATATTTCAATCGTAGCAGAGCAACACTGCATTGCGTATTCATTTCCTACCTTCCACTGCATTGCAACATTTATTAATTCCGTTTTACCGTTAAATATATATGCTTTTAATTGTGACTTGACATCGTCGTACATCGACATTGACATTTATGGTACGGGCATACAGGTACTGTTTTTTGGACGCAGAAATTAGGTAAAATCTCAAAAGCCTTAACAAAAAGTTAGAAGTTAGTAAACAATTGTGACGATTATAATTTTTTTTTAGTTATTCGATTCCATTGATTGACTATCTACACTTAATACGCAGTCCTCTCTTACGGGACATAGTAATTCTAGCATATCACTCGTATGTCTTTTCTTATGGCATTAAAGTTATTAGTAATTATGTAGAATTAATTTATCACAGCACAATATATCGCTTCCAAACAAAATGTTATTAATAATACAAATAACTGGTTTATCAATGCACATTATTGCATTGAATTAAGTCGGAACCAACCTTTAAAAAACGTACTGAGTGCAAATGGTTAACAAGAGAGTGACATTTCAATTCGACCTGCATATTTTTTTTTTTTTTTGAAAAATTGTTCCTACAAGCAGATGCAACAAATTGATTGTTTGAAACAATTTGAAAGTTATTATATTTTGCGTCTAATTTCTAATAAAAATTTGTTAAAACTTGTAAACTTTAAAATCCTTACAATTTTGTCCAACAAACCACCGAAAAAAACATTTATTCAAAAATTAAATCGAGAATGGAATCAATAACCCAAATGCTTTTCATTTTTTTTTTTTCAAAATAAGAAATTTTCTTGATTGGATGGAGTGTTACGTTATCACCGGTATAACTGGCCTCCGTACTCCTCGCGCGACCTTTGAAAGTAACAGTGTTCTCATAAAACCATGTCATTGACCTCGCTATCGGCGACTTCCCTCGCCAATACGACGTCAATGTGCAACTTTCTTTACGAACCTAGTATTCTCATCATCATTATAACAACACTTAGAACAGAACTTGTGGAATCTAATGACTATTTTCAAAAAACTTGCTCAGAATGTTCCTTAATGAGTGGGTAACTGTTATAAGTGTTCTATAAATTCATACATGATATTTTATTTTACTCTGTAAACTTTCTAAAATTCTAATGAGATTAAAGAAAAATTATTATTAAAGAACGTCAACAATAAACACAAACAAATGTTCTGTCAAAGCATATTTCTTTTGTAAATCAGTAAATGACATTAATAATTAAGATATTTACTGTATATATTTGTAAACAAAATATATCATTATTACTATTATTACATATAAATAGATTATCATTTAAAAATTATAAAAATTTATGTCGCTATTGTCTAACAGTAATATTTAAAAAATTAATAGAAAGCTAACATTACTACGGTTCAAAAAACCAATATAATTGTGGGCTAATATACTTTACTCAGCGCATGGGTTCTTTGGATAACATTGCCACTTGAAACGTAAGGTATCAGTATTTCCTTCCGTTTATAAAGTGAATGTTTATACTATTAATTAATCACTTAATATGTGCATATCTTAATTTATCTGTGCAAACATTGAAATGGTATTCGAAACGATTAAGTTACATGAATTGTCATTCAACGAAAATGTTTCAATATAATTTTCATTAGTTACGAAAGCTGCGTCAAAAGAATTGCAACGGATCTTTTAAGTGGACACAAATATTATATGCAAACGGGTTCTGATGATCCGGTACATATTAAAAGGTAATTTAACACCTTAGTGATATTTTCCTATTTACGTAATTGTCTTTAACAACACCGTTTATGCGTACATGTCCTCTTCTAGAACTTTAGTTAAGCTTGTTGAATACTGAGTTGCGCCTTTTACTTTTATCGTATTGCCATTGTTATGTCGTGACCTGCAGTCCTCGGTTCACTTCTTGATGTATTCTTTGCAATTGGTGGAAGCTTGAAGTGAAAGGGCTATTTATAACGATCGGTTATTCTTGTAAACACCACAAGAGTTAAGTTTTAGCCAGTGACAAATGTTTACGCTATTTATGAAGCATCGTTCTAATTTAATGTGTGAGATACGTGCATCATGAAATACAGGAACCTCGTTGCTCCTTATCGACTATTAGAAATTTGTTCTGATTTTTATTGTTTAGATCAGTGTTTCCCAACCTATTTGGTTCAAAGTCCCGCTTTTGAGTAAAAATTTTCACTCTAATAAAAAGTAAAAAGTCTGTCTCAACCCATGCAATTTATATCCTATGCTCCACAAACACAAATAAAAACCAAGAAATGCAATTAATTATAATAGCTAATTTTTTTAAAAAGTTGCTGATTGGTTCTCCTAAATGACAGAATTGCCCCTTTGTGGGGCCTACGTTCCACCTTGGGAAACACTGGCTTAGAAGGTGATTCTCGCAAAAAAGCGTCCAGCAAGTTTGTTATTGTCACTTCTATTATCTGTTGCAGGTTTTAGGATTTTGCTTTAGGTTGTAAAAAAAATTAAACTTATAATAAGATGTAAATATTATAATTTTCCCTATAAGTTATCAGTACGGGTCATGCCTTTTAAATTTTGTTTGTTTGAAGAAAATAATACAACTAGAACCTTAAGATATTATTTATTATTTTTCAGTGTTCAATTCGAAATTTTATACATTTTTCCATTCGCTCGAACAATTATTAAAACACTCATTCCAGTCCAAAGTTGGTATGTCTAAAATGGCCGACTTGAAAGCGTCGACTGCTTCTTCATCGGACTGGAAAATTTGCCCACGATGAGTTTTCTTAATTTTAAAAATGTAAAGAAATCATTAGACCTTAGGCCAGGGCTGTATAAGGGGATGGTCAAGAATTTCTGCGTATTCTTGCTTCAAATAATCAATTGTTTTACTAGCTGTACGTGAGCTTGCTGTCATTGTAGGAAGATGCGTCGATTTGATTTAGATTTCTGAACTTCAATGATGACATGTGGCAAACAAACTGTGGTATACCATTCTGCATTAACCAAACTACGATGTTTTCTTAAGTACAAGCGGGTTTTGGATGTCCTTTACGAGATTTGTCACCAACACTTGTATTTTCACGCCGAAATTCTAAATACCAGCGTTCGACAGTCCGCAGACAAGGGATTATCATAAAATACAGATCTTGTCTCCTCGAAACATTGCATCTGAGAGGATGCTCTGAAAGTTGTAAAAGTATAGCACGAACGTTTTTCTCCGTTTTCGAGAGATTTTTTTGCGCGCAGTCTGACTGATTCAAAACAACGCTGTAATTAAATAGTTACATCAATCCTAATTTTTTCGATTGTTTTGTAACTCTACATTCGAACGAATTTGAAACTTTAGCAATTGTAAATTGAAAATTAGCGGTAAATTTTAATTTAAACGATAGAACTTAAAAGACATGCCTGGTATAAGTATAATAATCTTTACAAATTCACTAAAATTATCCAAGACACAAGAATTATCGCGACAGTGCTCTTGTTGACAAATGTATCTTTTGAAAGTAAGCATCTAATATAAATTAATCCATTTATTACATTACCATAATCTGACCAAATATATCCCTGTCACCCGTTCTTTCGAGACTTCGCAACTTCGCAACGAGGTGTTTGTTTTTTGTGTAACATTTAGACTCTCAATTACGTAAATTATGTGCAGCACCTATAGCATAAAAATTTATACATTATAAGAACTCATAAAGAAGACCTCATTATAAGCTCATGAAATTAAAGGTAGATTACAAAAGCTTTTTCTTAGTACCTACTAATGACAGAAATAACTATCGTCGAGGGGTTTAAAAAAGATTATCTAATATAATATTTCACACGGAAAAAATGTACAAAAAATTTTACTTTTTTGTTGTTGTCAAATTTGTTCACATTAACATACGTTAGCCTACAAGATATAAATCATGTTGATAATTTTAAAATATTTTTTTAATATTACTTATGCTAACCAGTAGTACTACTATATTTGTTTACACTATACTTAAGTCTATAAATGCCATATTTCTTGTTATTTTTAAAGTAATTTAATACTATATCCTTAATAACTAACACCTAACGCTGTTAAGTAAAACTACTATCTGTACAAAACGGTTTTTAATTAAAATTCTTCTCAATTAACCCATTTTGATTCGTTAGCCTTTAGTCTTTAACTATATGTAAAAAATGTATGGATAAAATTGTTGGAACTAATTTTAATAATTATTGTTATATTTATTGGGTTGTTCGATAATTAATGTCTTTTTTTCTCATAGATGGTCCGAATGCATATTTCATATAATGGTCATTGTGTGACTTACATTATTATATACTGTTTTAAAGATTGATCTTCAGACTATCTGCAGTCATAAACTGAGCGTCATTAGTAAAAAGAAGTCGATTCAAAATTAAGTTGAAATGAACAATCAAAGGGACCAAATGGGCATGTTTTATTATTGTAGTTCCGAAGGGCCAAAATTGCGGTGCAAGCTCGTAAAAAATTTTGTGAAATTTATGGTGAGGACTACCTTCCTGAACGTCAGTGCCAGCGTTGGTTTGTTCGCTTTCGCTCTGGAAATTATACTGTGCAAAAACTAATGATTTCGACAAAATAAAGGCGTTTATCAAAACTAACCGTCGTATGACAACTCGAGAGATAGCAGAGAAGCTCGACATATCGAATTCGACTGTTTATTTGCATATTCAAAGGCTTGGTTAGGTAAACAAACTGGATGTTTGGGTTCCTCATGAATTAAAGGAAATCCATCTTACCAAACGCATTAACATATTCAAATCCTTGCTGAATCGTAACGAAAACGACCCATTTCAAAAAAAAATCATAACAGGTGATGATAAATGTCCAAGCAAAATGAATACCCACAATCGACATCTAAAGCCAATAGTCACCAAAAGAAGATTATGCTGTCTGTATGGTGGGATTACGAAAGGTACAATCTACTTTGAGCTGCTTCCAAGAAACCAAACCATTTATTCAACTATCTACTGTCATCAACTATAGAAATTGAATAAAGAAATTAAGAAATCAAGCTGTTAAAAATAAGTCGGACCAGTTCTTCGCTTTTAAAAACCAAGACTTCTTCGAAAGTGGGATTTTTAAACATACCGAAAGATGACTAAAGTTCATGCAAAAAATGCATATTATTTAAAATTACTAAATTTTTTATTATTATCATCATTATTACTATTATTGTTTGGCTGCCGTGTTCTCTCAAGTAAAGGCTAACAAAATCAGTTCCACACACCTTACGAGTGTCTCGTGTACCGTGTCGTCCGTAAAGACAATCTACTGTCACGCCAGCTGCTGAGAGTGTAATTCATTTGTAGGCACTCCGCAGAGCGTTAATACATTATCTCCATAGGACAGGGTTATTAAATTCGGTTCAATGGGCGTGACGTGTCAAATGTTTAGCTTTCTATGATACTGCGAATTATGTAACGAACTGAACGATCGTGTTTGTAAATTGTGACGTAAGAATCTTGTGGTATGTAAACACCGCCTACGGCTACAGCTTCATTGAAGTCGACGGGCGGTCCCAATACAGACAGTATGAGAGATCGGTATAATTGAATCGTTTGAATAATGGTGAATTAAAACATCTCTTCGTGAATGTGTTGTAAACCGACAACATACTTTCGCTCTTCATTAGGAATGGCAGGTACTTAAAAATTGATGGAAGTTGAATAGATTTTTGAAATTTTAATATAAATATATTACTATCATAATTTGTCATTGATCTAGTCATCATACTCATCCAAATGGCTTCCTTAAATTTCCATATTAATTGAATTCTATATAAATTGTGTTATTTTGGTAATATTTGAAAATAAATTCAAACAAAAGCCGAATAAAATATTAAGGGTTTATTGTTAATCATTTGTCAGTTTCTATTAATGGGTTATGCTTTACTATTGATATTTTGAAATAGCATGTATGTACCTTAAATTCCATATATTCCTAGTTTTGTTTTCTTAACTTTTGTGCTTTAAGTCAATAATAGCTAAATTGACTTATCGTTTGCATCATATTTAATTGCTTTATATATTCACCTCCAATGTTGCTTAAAAACGATTTATTTCCTTTCATAAAGTATTAATTTACAATGTAAATACTTTTTATACATTATACAAATGTGGCATGTCTAATGCAATTTAAACGGGATGTTTGTTCTTTAATAAATACATTGAACAAATAACTTTATAAAAATAAATAAAGTAATTCCTTGATAGTACAAATTGGGAAATACTTGATATTCATTTTAAATACATTTTTTAATAATATAAATATAAGAGATAATAATTCTAGACAGCTGTACCGTTTTTTAATTATAGCTGAAAACAATCGATTGTGCCCTTAATTTCAAACGATAGATCAATAACAGACCTGCAGATACTGAAACTAACTACGATGCTATAAACACAGATAAACAGATACACGAAAACACGAACTAAAATTTTAATCACGTGATAATAACAATTAGTTGTTGTGTTGTATTAACATTTTATCGACCGGTAGCCTATTTTTTGGCTTTTGGATTTCTAACGCTCATCGACCGGTAGCCTTTTTATCGGCTTTTCGAATGCCAGCGCTTATTGACTGATTGCCTATTAATCGGCTTTAAGTTATCGACAGTTTTTGTCAGTGGGTTGCTTTTTTTATAATTTCGCAGCGCCAAGGTCGTTAATTATTTGCAGCTTTACACTGACCTCTCCAAATTTTTATCAATTGTAAAAATTTTTTACCGTTCCTAATGGATAAAGAATGTGCAGATGAGGAGTTTTGCTTAGATGCTATGTTAGACTATAGCAGCTATTCCGAAAGAGACAATGATGGCTGATAGCAGTGACGATAATAGCAGTGATTCTTCTATCAACATTCGGAAGCCGTGAAAATTATGTAATAACAATGTAAGTATGTGTATGGAACAAGATAAGCAGTCGAACATGTTTCGTATGTTAATTTTGTAATATTCTGTAACATAAGGGTGACTGTTACGAGAGATACCATACTCTAAATAAATATTAAAAAAATAATTACTGTTACCTTAAATTTATTTCATGAATGTGAGTAAAAAAAGCAATAAATGGTATAAAACAAACACAAAATAAAGTATAAATATCAATAAAATTCCATTACTTTAAACAAAAAGAATAATCACAGCACAATGCATAGTGAAAATTTAGCCGGTACCGGGAGTAAATTGGGGCGCAAGCTGGTATTTACCGAATGACAGCCTCAACCAAGACCGGTCGATAAAATGTTAAAATGTATATTAAAAACACATTTTTTGTCATATCTAAGTATAAAGGAGAGTGTTGGAAGACCAAGAGACCTTTGTTCGTCCGCTGAGCGTCGCATTGTGGATCGCAAGGAATGCAGTTTCCACCGGTCGCCTTAGCCTGCCGCATGTCGGATTCTGTTCTCTGCATATTATAGGGCATACGTTTTTATTACATCGCGAATATTTATTGTTAGGTGATTATTATTTCTTCCATTATTACTTTTAGGGAACACAACGACTATAATATTTCAAACATAATTCTTATTTCTTTTTTCTGATTGAGAGAAATCTAAAAGTATAGGACAGCTTTAGGAACAATAAAAGGATGAAAAGCAATTATAATATACTTATTAGCCTTGTTTTTTAGACCTTTTTAACTCTCGAAATTATAGTATTATTTTGTCTACTGCCGTATGAAGCGTTATATTGACAAATATTACATGTAATAACTATAAACTAAAAATTTTATGTGTTTTGAAACTAAAATTCAAAAATGAAATAATGAATAGCCTAAAATGACTTACAAATTATTACGCATCGAGTGGTTTTTATTGGGTTCCGATGTGTTACTATATGTACTGACCGTTTTGAATATGGTTTACGAATAAATAAATATATTTTTTAATTTTACATCTACAGATTACCTATAAAAGTAAAGGACATCTATGGCAATGTATCTACCCACATAATAATTAATTAACACACATAGTAATTTTTAATAAAAATACGATGCGTTTAATTAAAACGATTAATGATTGTGTTCTTTATTAACTACTTATGGTATACATTTCTTTCAAACTTCCATACGCCTTTAACTTTTATATAAAAATTAGAGCTATGACTCATATGTAATTTTAAAGTACTTAACGGATATTTAATCAATAAAAGTAGCTATGACGTCACCATGTTTTCCCTTCAAAACTATCCCTCTTTACATCACCCTCCAGTTAAAATCCATGTATTTTGTCGTCGATGTACAATAAAAGTTTGCTTTTTGTTGTTAATATCGGATCATGGACAATTAAATAAAATTTGACTTTTGTGATATGTGGCTGAATTGAACTATTGATTTTAATTAATACAATTATTTCTTTCGTGGTATACGATATGGAACGTATCTATTATTTGTTAAATGCAAATGTCTAATTTCCCAAAAAGCACTCACATAATTGATTACACATTTTAGTAGTCATTATCTTTTAATACTCAAGATTTACTTAATTCATCTAAGATTTCAAGTAAAAAATAATTTATGGTGCGTAAATTACACAGTAAATCGTCGTTTTGAAATTAACCGCGCCAACATTTCGTTAGTGATCAGAAATGACGCATTCGTGACGTGGCTAGCCGGCGCCCCTTGGCACCGATCAATAAATGTGCGCGTAGGCGACCCCTTCTCTCGCTCTACTTCTGGATTTACTTAATAGAGAAATCTTTCTTAATTTTTTAAAAATTTTAAGTGAATTATTAATTCATTTATATACATAAAGACATTAATTTCATTTACGTTTATTTTATTGAAGAGGTAATTTTACTGAAGCGATTACTTCATAATTTTCATTAACATCGTGTAAGAAACAAAAACAACTATAATAATGCCCGGCTAATAGCACTCGCCATTTTTAAATGCAAATATTTAGTAGCAACTTTTCGAAGAGTACAAGGATTCAGCAGATTCATTTTATTATTATTTTATGAACAATAAGCTGTATACGAAGGGCGATCAAAAATAAATCATGTGTATAATAAAACAACGATTCTAGTTTAAATTTAATTCATTTTTCTACATAGTCTCCTAACAAGTCGATACATTTAGTCCAACTTTTCTCTAAACCTAAAATACCCTTTAAAAAAATCTTGATCATGGCTATTTCAAAATGCCTCTACAGCAGCCATTACCTCGCTATCATCCTCAAATTTCTTGCCGCTGCGGTGTTCCTTGAGTCGAGGAAACAAATGTCGGTGGGGGCTAAATCTGGAAAATAGGGCGACTGTTCGACCAATTCGAAGCCACTTCTCGAATGGCAGCCATCGCAACTTCGGTTTTGTTTGCAGGAGCGTTGTCCTGAAGAAACAGGACTTTCGCTCGGAGTTTGTCCTGTCTTTTTTCCTTTATGGATTTTCGCAGACGTCTTATTTGATCACCGTAGTAGGAGTCCGTTATAGTAGCTTCCTTTTCCAGGTAATCAACCATTATGGTTCTCTCAGCATCCCAGAAAACGGACGCCATAACCTTGCCCGCCGTGCTCAAGACTTTGAACTTATTCGGCGTCAGTGAAGATGGCCTTTTCCAAGTCATCGATTGTTGTTTGGTCTCAGAATCAAAATGATAGCTCCCCAACAGGTTCCAGCCTTGTCGTGGCGGAGGGGTTTAGTAACCGTGGCCTGGTCATCCACGGTGAAGCGAAGAGGAACCCGAACCCGTACGCCCGAGGCGTAGGGCTGGCCCGAGGAGGCCAATCCAGGCGAGCTCGGGAACCTTCCGCGGATGTGTGCCGAGGGGTGCGAAGGCAGCGTGCAGTCCGCTGTCCTTGCGGCCGCGGTGGAGTTGCAGAAGGAGAGGAGTGTCGGTGTTACGTTGCCACTCTCCCTATCCTCCGCGAATAAGCGGTGTCGCACCGCAGATGCGGCGGCGGTGGGGCTTGGGGGGCAGCGTGCAATCCGCTGCCCTTGCGGCCGTGGTGGAGTCGCGGAGGGAGACAAAAAATTTTCTTGGTCAACCTGGAACTTTGCAAGATTGGCTCTTAGAATGTCAACTCGCTTTTTCTTTCGTTCGTCCGTTAACATTCACGGTACCCGCGCGGAGACCTTTTTCATATTCATTTTGCTGGTCAAAATACTTTGGATGCTGCTATAGCATGAGATACCTATGACCTCAGCTAAATGTCTGACGGTTACTCTTCTACTGCTAATACGATATCTTCGATTTTTTTTCATGTTTTCTTCAGTGAGGGACACGAGGTTGGGAGTCCCTCGCGATGTTCACCTTCTGTGGATGTTCTACTCAGCTTAAACTTTTTGCATCACCTTGCCACCGTAGAATATGGAAGAGCAGAGTCCCCCAATGTATCTTCCAAATCAGCCTGTATCTCTTTGATAGACAATTTTTTCAAACAGGTACTTGATGATGCATCTCACTTCTTGTGTCTCCATTTTCGTGTTGTCGCTCCTACTGCTGTTATTCAAATGAATGTAGCTCCTCCAAATGACGTCCTATTAATAAATTTTTTAACTGGAAAGTAGTGAAGGACCGAAGAAGCGATAATTTTTTTTTAATTTTATGGATTTTTATCTTTATTAGAAATACCCGTTTATCATTATTTTTTGATCACCCCTCGTAACTTGGTATTTTTCCCCAAATTATCATGACCTTTGTTTTGTGAATGGAAAAAACTTGAATGTCGATTTGTCTGTTAGCGAATAACGTTAATTACGGATGTTGCCACTTGTGAAGCTACTGTAAAGTCGTCTGCTGTTATTGCATGTATTAAAAACATCTGTAATAGCGCTTTCTCATAAAGAACAAATTTAATTTTCAAAGTCAATCAGTAGAAAAATCCAGTTAATACGAATTAATTCAAATAATTGAGTTTACTAAACTAAATCAGGCCGCTGTGAATAGCAAGTAGTGTTTGTTGGTATTACCAATAGTACGTAACATTTTCTGTACAATCGTATACGAATGGTTTTTTACCAGCTACAATTTCAGATCACGTAGCATGCTTAACATTCGCGTTTACATATACCGTATTGATTATGCTAATTCTGGTTTGTTTTAGAAGTCCTTGAATCTTCGACACATTTTTATTTCTTACTGTCTTATTGTATTTGTCCCGTTAGACTCGTAATAGCATTATTTTCTATATTGACAGCAATTATTGTACCGTTACGTTTCAAACATTTGATAAGATAGATTGAACAATCTGGACCCCGTATTGTCCTGATAGTGTTTATATATTGTAATATTTATCGGCAATGGGCTAATAAATGATATTATTTAAGTATAATAGGTAACAATGAGACCGTAGATGGTAAAGCGTGCGCGCTCAGAATACTCTGGTTCTCACGTATAACTGCCCGCCATCTTTACATCATAATATCCAATTAGATATATAAAGAAAAAAATATATAATAAATACGTCGCAAGGTCGCCTTTCGTTTTCGTCTTGTTGATTTTCGTTATCAAAAAGCTGAATATTTTTCTATTAACATTCAGATTAACATCAGTTTCGGGCAGATTTAAATAAACATACGAATATGATTTCCGGTAATATAAAACATTTTCATTGACATTGATAAACACGACAAAAGATATCGCGTTCTCTTTATTAATTCATTGCGATCAGCATCGATTTATACTGCTACAAATGTCGTAGAGCAACATGTTATCCACATGCTAGCGATGCTCGATTTGCTCATGATATTAATGATTATGTAACATTTGGTTAAATTAATAATCAGTTTTATACGCTGTCTTCACTATGTATATACATGTGTTTTACATTTTGTCATATCTACACCACAATACAATACAAATACCTTTGTATATCTGATTTTTCCCATAACATTGAAAATTATATTAATTATAAATTATAATTTTTATTTGATGTTATTTGAACAACTGTTTAATAATTCCAATAAAAATATTAATCCGAACTAAGTGACATTAAAAGTCAAAACCAAAGTTCAAATTTTGTATTACCAGTCTACTTTGATGGAAAAAATAGGCACTACGTATATTTACTAGACAAATATCTTAACTTTACACGTCTCATTAAGAGAGATCCGCTGCGTAAAAGTAATACAGGCACGCCAGTGATGTACTCGTTTGCCAATATTATTCGAAGTACCCTTCAATCATTAGCATGTCCAATGGAAACGCATCGTGAAAGTTAATTCCTCGAATGGCTTCCGGGCGCACGAAACTTTCGATATCCATGTTGCGCCTGCTGAACTTTACATTGAAATTAATTCTCAGATCATAAGTTCTGCGGTAATTATTAAAATTTGAAGATAAGACTATGCCTTGTTGTTCTATCCTAAAACATTTATATACAGTCGTGGAGAGTGTCTTAACATTAGAAAAAAACAAGCTTGGAAATCGAGATTGGTTTAATTTAAATAGAGATAGTTTTTTCTTACTTCTATATCACTTTATTATATTTTTGTTATTATTATTATAATGTGAACGAAACACCTTTTTAATCGACAAAGTTTTTTTTTTTTTGCTTTTTCATACATTGTTTTTTTTTGTAACTTAAATAGGTCCGATTTTAATGATTGTTCATATGTTAGAGACCTATAATTGTTGCAAAAAAATCAACTCATATGTACAGTATTTTCCGCTCCAGATTCTGAAAGATTGATATTTGATATTCAAAAAATACATACTGGACAATTTCTGCCGCGTTCGACTGGTTAGCTACATGTCCTATTATCTATACATATAAGCCTCTCAACACACCATGTCTATACATTGAATACTTTTTACAAATTCTTTCTGTAATGGCCAATATAATCTATGAACATAACATCATCTTATTTTCCTTTCTTACGAAGCGAACGTATCGCGGGTACCAGCTAATTATATATTATATACATATTTATAATCGAGCATCCCCCACCATGTTTATATTATGTCGTACTCTATGAAAACTCATTTAATGAATTACTAGGCTGATTTCAAAGTAATTTGCTACCCACGCGCTCGTAATTTTCACTTGTAAAAAGCTTTCATTGATCTCACACGAACAATAGTCGCCGTAGATTGTCAATACATTCTATTCAATTTCTCCATACAGATATCTAAACTTGATACAGCTACTCAGAATTTTAAAAAAGGATTGTAGATGAAATATACACTCGATTAATTTTTTATCGGTGCTATTCCATCTCCGTGTATTAAGAATTAACTGCGAAAGGTGGTGTTTTCCCTTGTGCTTGGTATGAATAATTGACTTTACGGAAGTGACAAATTGCAATAGAGATTACATTTAAAAGAACTTTAATAAACTTTAATGATCTAACGGGCGAAAGTGAAAAACTGAAATATAATTGCATGTTTTTGTTTTTAATTTTATTGAAATATCCCATGTAGCCTTTTGCCAAGTAAAGATAAAAATATAATAAACCCTAAAGGGCTTATTAAAAATAATATCTTATTTCGTTGAAGAAACATTGAAAACACATTTAATCATTTCGGGACGGTATTCAAAAAATTGTTTAAAAAAATAGTTTGTATAATAATTTTAATGTGTGGTATATGTTTATATAATAATTATAAATAAAATAATAAAAAAAATTAGGACGACAGCTGGGGAGACTACTAATCCATTGTACCATTCGTACTTTTTGTTGGTACATATTTGTACCAAGAGTCCTATAAAACCATACAATTCAGCAAATTATGAATTTGTTTTAATGTACACTTCAAAAGATATATACAATTTATGATACAGTATGATAAAGCCATTGTATTTACTAATCACTAAAATATGCAAATACTCTTTATTGAAAATAAATCGAAAAATAATATAATTTTCGCCATGTGGTCTGCACGGACATAAAACACAATGCGCGTGGTGCTAAACTAAATACACTTTTATATGTTATATGAGCTTTATACCACAGCGAAACACTTAAAATACGGTGTGGTACAAATTGCATTGCTTTTATACATAAAGATAACTGTTCAGATGTTTTTAAACTTATGTGGTACCTATGTGTACCAACCGTACCTAAAGTGGTAAGGTTTAAGAAGTATATTTCTCTTAAGATTATAAATAACTTGTAAGAAAAAGAAACATAAAAAAAAATAATAACACTTGTTTAAAACAACAAATTTATAAAAACTCACTTGACAATACAAATTAAATAAAGAAAAAAAACACGTTTACCCTATTTTGATTTTCTCTTTCCAAGCTTGCTATAATTTTTGTTAATTATTTCAATCTGCATCGTTTTGTAGGCTGTGTTCCACATTGATTTTTTTCTTCTTTTTATATGATAATTGGAATAGTCGCAACCCGCATAAGATACGTGTGTTAATACAGACGTTTATCAGTCAACCTTTAGCCGCATTATATGTTTGTATTTCGATGTCCTCGGTAGATCTTTTTTAATATACATACTTATGATAATGACATATTGTACTCAACTCAACTAAAGTTTATAGTAATGAAACTAAGTTTCCCCTTCAGTAAAAATTCTATTCACTCGTCTTCACTACAGAGGTCCAAAAACGCACGTGTACACTACGTGTTGTAGTTTTTGCAGCGGCATTTAATTCTCGGCACCAATCTTGAGCTGGTCTTAGTCCTGGCAAAGTAATTATGTAGAATTTTACGAGTTGTTTCATTTTTAGTCGAGCGAGTCGACGAGTTGTACAGAATTTTCGAATTTTTGGATAATTTCTGGTGTCGTCACCTGAACGGGGCTACTCGACCTTGGGTCGCCTTTTAGTGATTCCCTACCTCGTTTAAATACGCTGTGTCACTTGCAAACTATGCTTTTTCCTAGGAAAATCCCCGTAAACCGAAGACATCTAATTCAATTCAATATGATCTGATTAAATTTTTCTTGTTTGGTAAAGGAACTTAACGACGGAACGTTTTTCGATTTTTGCCATATTATATTTTTTTTACTCTCTTTTATTACTATGTTGATTGAACGACAATTCAAAGAATAATAGTGTAATTTTATTGAAACCTAGTATTTATACTGAGTCACTGAAAACGTTACTGCACTAACGACCATGATAATGCCATTCCAATCCCCTTATCCCACGAACTTAAAACGCACCTTCGTACATTCATATCGATGTTGAAAATGTGTGATAATTTTTTTTAATGTTATGTTTGGAACTTTAAAAAAAAAACAATGTATTTGCTATAGACATAGATTGGAAAATATCTCTTATTATGAGGTATTTGAAATACTGTTGCCGTTGTTTGTATTACGTTATATACAGCTTAATGCATAGCGTGTGATCACATTTACTCGAATTGTAAATATATTAATGCGTTTTGTTTTATTTGCAGGAACAAGGCCATCGCCGATTATCTAGGTAGTAATGGCTACACGGACGCGCTTGAAGCGTTTAAAAAAGAAGCCGAAATGACCGGCGAAATGGATTGCAAATTCGGCGGTCTGTTAGAGAAAAAATGGACATCGGTTATAAGACTTCAGAAAAAGGTTTGTTTAAAAAACTTGGAACCTTAGTTTTTTAATAAAACAATCAAAATTTTTTAAAAAAACTTTATGCTCTGAAAACCTAAATGAATATATATTTGAGAAGAAAACCTATTAAAAGAGGGATATAAAAATTGTACCGTTGTAAAAGCTATTTAGCCCAGGTAGTGGAATGAGTCGATCGATGTGCCGTCAAACTTTCTAGGTCGCTCGCAAGCTCTGCATACCAGATGCTGGGTGATATTTATGTATACTTTTCATCTATAAAACCTTATAGAAAAATATTGAATATTGACACAACAAAAGAATGTGATGAATTAAAAGAATGCACCATTCATGCACCTAATAATTTATATTAATAATATTATTTCATGCTATAATTAATAATACATTTTATTAATCCTTTCCTATGTGTAGGAGAAAATAAATGTTGTTTAAGCAAACATAAAGTAAATAGAGCTTCTGTGTAAAGAGCATTTATTACTCCATAAGATGAAAGTTGTGATTACATAATTTTTTTTTAATATTACAGGTGATGGAACTAGAATCGAAGCTTTCTGAAGCCCAAAAAGAATTCATGGAAGGCGCGCCAACTCGCGGCAAGCGCACGCCGGCCGAATGGATCCCCCGCCCCCCGGAAAAGTTCTGCCTCTCGGGTCACCGGGCGACTATTACGAAAGTAAGAACTTACATAATAAACTTGGATGAAAGCAGCCAGCTTTATTAAATGTATACACCGATCTGAGTTTTATATAAATGTGCAACATATCATTAGAACTGTTTTTGACTAGCACATGCATCTACTAAAAACAATCTGCCCTCTGTGCCCACCCGTATCAATGACAAATTTTGTGTGCTTTTCTTTTTCATTTCACAGCTACGCATTGTCCACTTTTTGTGTGATCTGATTTGAACTTTTTTATTCGAATACAATTTTTTTTTCTTATTATGAGGTAGACCTGTTTCAAATTAATATTCCAACGCGTACATTAGTCGATTATGTATTAAATTTAATATATGCATATGGTGTGCATTGACACACGTTTCAAAGGCCGCAATGTACAAAGGTGAATTTATTCTAGCCTTTCATGACATGATGATTATTACCTAATTGTTCGTGTTTCACCGCATGCGTGTGTAGGTTTGCGTGTGATTCGTACGGGTGTACAAATGTTTATCAGAAAATGTAACGTTTATTTAGTATCGTAACACTCCCATTCAAGTTTGTTTGATATTTTTTCTCGTGGGCAAGTTTTTAAAGCGGTCTGGACGATCAGATATCACACCAGAGCTTCTTTATTAGTAGTCTTCATGCAATAGTTCATATTACTCCAGCGCCTATTACTGCCGCCAACATATAATATGCATGAACTAGTAGGTTTTAGTTTGAAAAGTGATCTGCAATTAGTAAGATGAAGGTGCTGTATAAATACTGACAAAGCCACTGGCTATAAATTCAACATACTGTAGGACCCGTACCTATGACGATTTAAAAAAAACTCTCAATATCCTTTATACATTGTCTATATTTAAACAAAATATGTCCTTTCAGGTAATTTTTCATCCAGTGTTCAGTTTGATGGTATCGTCTAGCGAGGACGCCACCATTCGGGTATGGGACTTTGAGAGCGGCGTGTACGAACGAGCTCTGAAAGGACATACCGATTCCGTTCAGGATATAGCATTCGACCACCATGGCAAGCTACTTGGTAATTACTTAAATTCTCAATATTTCCCAAACTACTTCTGTAGTGTATGGGTAATACTAAATCACGTATAAATAAAGAGAAGAGATCAAAATATTCGTTTTTAAAAACGATAAAACTGAAAATTGGTGTAGGAATTGTAAAAACGCAGAACTTTTCTGAAACACTATTTGACTACGTGGTATTGATGTAAAACCAATGAATACTGAGTATTTGTTCTGGTAAAACATTTACCGGTATATACTCTGTACCAAAAGCCTTGAAAAGGTGACTCGATTATAAGGCAAGAAATTAGCCGATGAGCTGATATGAATTTTTGATACTAATATCTGCTACAAAATTTTCAGTTTCATGCAGCGCCGATATGTCGATTAAGCTGTGGGATTTCAACCAAACGTTTGAGTGCATAAAGACAATGCATGGCCATGAGCATAACGTTTCTTCTGTCGCATTTTCGCCGAGCGGCGATGTAGTGTACTCTGCCAGCCGCGATAAAACTATCAAGGCGTGGGATGTGGCCACCGGGTTAGTCGCACACTGTAAAATTTTGAATATATCAATTGCATTGTTCCTTCTTACAATCATCATATGTGACGTATTTATCTTAAAAAAAAACTAACAATTGGTACGTAATTTCAATTCCACATAATTTAAGTGACTATAAAGACCTGGAGGGTAAAGCGTTTTCGCGCAGAATCCTCTTGCTCTCTCGCGTATATATAATAACTGCCGGAAAACAGTTATGCCGTCATAGCGGTTATTGAGGAATATAACTAGCTAGCCAAGGTGGAATGATCCGGCTACCATCCAAACTCCTACAACGTCGTACTCATGCAGTAAATTAGGGATCTCAATCTTTCAAGGCAATGGTAAACCACTGTATAATGGCCATAATTGAAATATGTTACATGTGTATGCTACTCATATTATAGTTCACCACACCTCGACCTAATAGTTCCAGAGATGTGAATAGTGCAGAAGCAGTATTTTTTAATATTTTGTTATTAATTATATCATTAGCATGAGATGTATATATTTTAACACCATTGTGCAGGTACTGTGTGAAGACATTCAAGGGGCACCGCGAGTGGGTACGCATGGTGCGCGTGTCGTGCGACGGCTCGCTCCTCGCCTCCTGCTCCAACGACCAGACCGTGCGCATCTGGAGTACTGACAATAACGCTAACGAATGCAAGGTAACTCTCGGTCATTTCAAGAATAACATTTTTATTTAGAATAATGATAAATCATAAAGTAATATCACATTTTGTTTTCTTAGTACGTTTTTTCTTTGTGAACAGCATTTAATTTTTATTCTCTAGTTTATTCATTTCAGCATAGCATAGCATATTCATTCTCTGTTAGGTGAACTGATGTTCTTCATTCAGAATATAATCTTAAAACTCAATTGGTATATTCCTTATATTAAGCATTCATAACAGTGTTTAATTTACCTAAGGTTACTAGAATGCTGTTACAAATGTATTATGATGGAAATATTTGTTAAAATTATTTAATATACTTTTCATCCATAGTTTGTCCCAAAGAGATTGAATTGACAGCCTAACACGCATTTTATGTATTACAATAATAATCCTTTATTTGTGTACTTCTTGTGCTATAAAGTATATTGTATACTATTTTATCCTATCCTGTTCTATTATATAACTAGTGTTAGTTCTGTTAAACCTAAATCTTTACAGAGTCATCTCTTCAGATTTTTTTTTAAGTATAAAAAGTATTTGTTATTTATCTTAACATTATAATTTACTTGTAACAAATAAACACAAATTGTTTTAAAAATTACAACAGACAGGTTTTGTTTATATATTTCATTCATATACTTTAAGTAAAATTTTCAGCTATGTAATTTCTCCATTAATAATACGTCTTTAATTACGATGCAATTCTGCTCGTTTGTGAATTTCTTTTAGTTATAATTATGTGTCCTTGTTCTTCATATACCCTTAACTTTAGATATATCTTTGCTTATGATTTCAAAGCAACATAATGAAAATTATGTATACACTAATAAAAGTTAACCACAATTTGTGTTATTATCTGTAAACAAATGTTTGTATAGATGGAACTGCGCGACACAATTTGTGTTATTATCTGTAAACAAATGTTTGTATAGATGGAACTGCGCGAGCACGAACACGTGGTGGAGTGCGTGGCGTGGGCGCCGGAGGCCGCGGCCGCAGCAATCAACGAGGCGGCCGGCGGGGACAACCGGCGCGCCAACCATGCCGGGCCCTTCCTCGCGAGCGGCTCGCGCGACAAGACCGTCAAGGTAACACACATTGATGTCAATAAAGTATTATAGTACTATTTGTCCACGCTGGTGTCATCGTAACTAGGGGAACGAAATTAGGTTTGCTACTGAACTTGAACATTGTTTTGAAACGTCCCAAGATCCTTTAATGAAAACCGATGCCATTCGGTTGGTTGGTATCGCCGACTACGAATATATCGTTAAGTAGATGGCTACACGCTGGCCCACTACTGCCTTGGTCCAATGTGTACATTTAGCTTTAGACCAAGTTGACTACGATTATAAATGCATAAACCTGAATGTATGTCGAATGTTAGCTTTTAGTTCGAAAGTGTTTTCAAACATTTATTCTGTTTAACTTACCAATTACATTTCATAATTATTCAAAAGGCATTTTTAAGGTTCGTTACACGCCTTGTTTCATGATCTATTGCATCTATATTTTACCATGTACACTATTTCTTTGCTTTTGATTTTTATTTTTTCTAATTTCACCTATACTTAGATCTGGGATGTGAGCACGGGCCAGTGTTTAGCCACGCTGGTGGGTCACGACAACTGGGTGCGCGGCGCCGCGTGGCACCCGGGCGGTCGCTACCTGCTAACCGCGTCGGACGATAAGACGCTGCGCGTGTGGGACGTCGCGCACACGCGTTGCCTCAAGACACTTTACGCGCACCAGCACTTCGCCACCAGCCTCGGTGAGATGCACACACTTAACATTGCTCGTGCCCGAAACTTCAACAATATAATAACCACAAAGATGTATGTTCATAAAAAATTACAGCCCATTTTATGGTTTTAAAATAAATTATTATTAGTCATCCAAAGATTATTGATAGGTGCCATTATTACAATTGTCCATTATATGGGGCGCAAAGTATGAGTTTAAATACCGTGCACACTACTTATTATTTTTCTACTTATTTTTAAAACATTCTCTTCAGAATTTTATATGTATACCTTTATTTATCATTTCATTTATAATTGTAATAATAATAAATGAAATGATAAAGCAAAGTAATTTAGTTTACAACAATAAGTCGTTACAATTATTTAAGCTAATAACATATCTACAGTCTTGTTATAAAACAAAAAAATATAATTATCGTCTTTAGCTAACTTATTAACTGTAATTATAACGTTACTTTCTTAAAAGATAAATAGCACAGAAAGGTAGGAAATTTATAGTAAGTGATACACAATGTCAATTTTAATGAGATCATCTAGATTTGTTGGTCCAACTCCTAAAATGGTATGACTTGTCAGTTCAAGCAGCAGTGTCTTTTAGACTAAAAAACATGCTAAGACAAACTGCATCATCAAACCAGGAATAGGGCTTCACCAGTATCATTTATTATTGGCTCAGTACAATACCCTGCCTAAAATGATTATAGTATACACGGTTGTAAAATGATATAAGGAAATTTATAATAAAGGGTGTCTCAGTAAGAGTGCACTTTTTCATTTTAAAATAAAATAAGTATTTTATGATAGAGTTGTAATATTTTTATTGTATTGTAAAGAAGACATGTTCCGATTAGGTATGGAATAAAATATCCGGTAAATGACCCCCACGGCTCTGATGATAAGCCATTACTCTTTTCATGAAATTTTCTATGACTTTTGCACAGAGATGTGGCTTCATCTAACCGATGACGCGTTTGATTTCCGATTTGAGCTCCGGAATTGTTTCAGGTTTATTCGCATAAACCCGAAATTTCACAAAACCCCATAGAAAAAAATCGCACGGCGTTAAATCGCACGATCTTGGTGACCAGTTGACATCAGAATTTCGTGAGATGTGTTCTCGAAATCGTTGCTGCAATAAATAGATTATTTCATGCGCGGTGTGGCAGGTTGCGCCGTCTTGTTGAAACCACATGTTGTACAGATTCATGCCGATCAGTTGAGGCCACAAGAAGTCCGTTATCATATTCCTGTAACGAATGCTGTTCACAGTCACTGCAATTTCGGTCTCATTTTCAAAAAAGTAAGATCCAATCAGGCTGCCTGACCAAAATCCGCACCAGACAGTTCCTCGTTGTGGGTGCATTTGTTTCCCATGGATTGCATGGGAATTTTCCAAGTCCCAAATTCGACAATTTTGACCACTCTTCGAATGGTTGACACATAAGGTGTACTTCCTCGGCTGAAAATTTTACGAAGTTTGCGAGCGGTTTCAGCGTAACTTTCCCCATTTTTGTAATGAGTTTTCACAATTATAACGCGTTGTTCTTTCGAATAGTGCTCCATTTTTAATAATCGTGATAAGCAGAGGTGACAGCTGTCAAATTTAAGAGTTGCCACTTGCATGAGACACCTTTATATATATAAGTTGACAGAACTGAATAACAGCCTTATAAGAATATTAACTTAATAGTTTACGTATAACTGGTATATTCTGCCATGTTGGTGAGATATAGGGACTCCATGATCCCGTAATATAATATCTTCTATAAATTGTTTGTACACTGTGGTCCATTACGGATCTCCTCAGTGGCTGATATTCATATTCTCAATATTAATACCTTTTACCAAATCCGCAAAAATGGTTCTGATCAATAATCTTTTATTTTCAGATTTTCACAGGAGCTTGCCATATGTGATTTCGGGCAGCGTCGATCTAACCATCAAAGTTTGGGAGTGTCGCTAAGATCATTGCCATTTTAGTAACTTAACTCACCGATGATATCTTTATCATTATTTTTTCAAATAGAGCTGCTGATGAGGGTGTTACGAGTTTAAATTTTTTATGTTTACATCATTTAAGAAGGAAAAAATAGTTTTGATAATTTATTGATATTTTTTATCCTTTGGTTCATTGTGGTCTTTTTTGGTGTACTTGACGATGCTATGTTTTGTACTACTATTAATATTCTTTCGTTATATTTCAAAATTCGACTAGTACATCACATTCCATTTAAATATATCTATCTGCTTTTTAGATAATTTTTATGCAATGGTGACTCAAATGTGTGTATTAGGAATGTTTATTGCAATATAGCATGTGTCTTGTACGCCACGGGATGATAAAGTGAGGAGTTAAAAGCTGTGTTATAATTTTACATTTCATTATTATGTTTTATTTTATAGTTAATGTTTATGCGTAAAAGCGTTTAGATGTAATTTTCTTTCATATGAATAGTTAATATGATTTCTACATGTCCAATCTTTAAAACTTGTACCTTGATTTGTTTATGGATAATTTAGTTTTATTGTATTTGATATTGATGGTAATTCATGACAATCGATTAAAAATTAGTCATTCTTACGAGAACCATATACTAAAATCATTCAAATCTACTTGTATATAGAAATGCTTATTGTCTCTACTCGATTCGATCCTCATTATGTATGTTTGCTTTAATGCCAACAACATTAATGGATAAATATAGAGACACAAAGGCTTATTTGAGATCATTGCTACTTAGACAATGTGAAAAGTGTTGGAGAAGCTTCGCGCTTTGGTTTTTAACGAATAGCTGTGTTTAATAGCAACTTATTTTAAGTTTTGGTTGATTCAAAACTTTAACTATAAGTTAGAGTGTTGTATTTTCAAAGTTTTTTCTATTTATTTACTAATGTTTAGTTTAAATGTCTCTAACGAAATTCACTACAAATATGGCTAGCCGTTAAAAATGCTAGTTTAATACTTATTTTGCATTGTTTTGTTATTAGATCCTGTCTTATTATATCATACTATAATTTTACATAAATTGAACAGTGTGATATAATTACAAATATGTTTTGTTCATAGCGCTACTTTCCTAGGTAGCTGGATGCAACATCAATGTAACTTAATTCAGTTCTTTATATTAGTTATTTATTTACGTGATTGAAGAGTTCGGTTGCCTGGTAATCTTCTAGAAATTAGTGGTAGATATAGTTGAGTATAATTATATAATTAGATGCTTTGCAGTGCTAGCACATGAGTTATCGTTATACAGGAGTATTTAATGCGGTGCCATGATATTTAGTTTTCGCAAGTAACTCTGAGACCTTGTTTATACAAATGATCAATGCTTAATAAAATTGTCACAAATGGGAGCAAATTGTGAAAAAAACAAAAACAGAGATGGCCATATTTCATTGAATATCGGAATTTACATCCTGAGTCAACAAAAACTTGTAATTGAATTTTTAACGTAATTGCTACATTGTTAATGTTTTAAATAATATTTATCATGTAACTCGAAGCAAAAAAGGGAAAAATTTGCTGAATACCTATAATTGTTTTTACTTTACATTGTGTTTTACATTCACCTTATTTATGGAAAGAACTCTCACATTTCGATTGCATGGCACCGCAGAATCATTGCTTAATCAGTGCAGACTGGTGGCATAGATCAAGGAGATTATATTGTTATTAAAAGTTCACACTCGCTGTTTTGTATGTTTTTTAGAATCGGTACTTTTTGTATGTTTTTTAAAAAGTAGTAATATAAAATTGATTTATTAATCGCTTTTAAATAGATTTTTCAAGACTGCTTATGATAAAACATATACAGTATAACATTTGATACATTAATTTAAATAGATGGAATTGTAACAAAAGTTTTCTATGATTTTACTTATTCTTACTTTCTCTTGGCAAACTTGATATTATATAATCTCCTTGAGAGTATTTACTCTTCAAATTTGAAGGCAGTCTTAAGATTTAAAGCTTGCAAACTTTTATGGTATGTTAACATGAATAAGGAATTTGTATTACGGTTATATATAATAATATTTGCACTCATGCCAACATTATTGCTTAATCTATTTTAGTATGTGTATCCAAACAAAATCCTCTTGCCACCAAGAACTTAAAGAACAGTACACTAAACTCACTTTTTGAGGATTTTGTATATACAGCATGTAACTGTTTGTTTGTCTAACTTTAAATAGGAACTTACAACCAAAATTTAATAGAATTTGGTCTAATATTTTCTGTAAATAAATATAATATGTAATTTATTTCTCGTGTATTTTTTTACTAGTCCCCTTTAATCAATACATAATGTTTACTCCTTAAACATTTGATCATAGATACGAGTATCTGTAATAAAACGAATTAATTACAGTATCTTCTTCATTTATGGACCTGTTTAGGAGTCACTTTTTGACTAACATCATAGTAATAATATATGGTCACAAGAAACCTGTAAATTCAATTTATTTCTAAAAATATCTATACTAAAGAACAGAGTTGGCTTCCTTTAATAAAATAAATTTCAAAGTAAGGTATGCAGCCTAACATGGCGACTTAATAAAGGGTCAACGCAATAATATACTTGCGAGTGGGTAAAAGGATACGGAATTCCCTAGTTTGAATCCCGTTCATAGGTCGACTATTGTCGTAAAACCTCTTACACGAACTATAGTAAATATTTTAGTGCTGATATCACTTTTAATTTTTAAATTGTATGTCTAGCAAAGCAAGTGCAATATTTCTAAATAAATAGTATATTATAATTAGTAATTTAACATGAAATGATTTCAGGGGGTGATACTTTGAATCATTTTCTCTGGTAAATACCAAGCACCTACTTATGGATTACTTCATCGATTTTATAATACTTTTTGTAACATTTAATATCATTTTTGATTTAAGTTAATTTTTCAATTGAAATTCAATTTGCATTGCTGTATATATCACGTGCAACATTTCTCTCGGTAGAGGTTATTAATTTTCTTTGAATAAATTTATTAAAATTCAACTCCCTATGGAGCCTAATTTTGTAAATAAAGCTAAATATTTACATATAAACAGAAGTGTTAGCCCATAAATGTTTAAAAAAATCTATTTTTAGGAATTCAGGAAATAAATATTTAGATCTTTCCACATGTAAGAGGTAATATAATCTGTACATTGCTTTAAATTTTTAGTTAAAAATTTTTTTCTCGTCTAACACATGGCCTCGATTTCACTTGAAGTTACTATGAGGCCGTAAATGGTGAAGCGTGTTCGCCCAGTATACATCTGGCTCGCACATGACTGTCGAAACACAGCAATGCTGTTATGGAAGCAGATTGACGTTGACGATGGTTAGCTAGCCAGGTTTGAAAAACTACCTCCATCCAGACTTCACAAATCCTGTGGCCCCAGAATCGAACCCGAAACCTTCGCGGTACAAGGCGAGAGGATTAACCACTTCGCCTAAGAGGCAGTGCTTTATTTATGACTGTGAAGGTATGTGGAATATAAATACCAACGACCAATCTATTTTTTGTTATATTAACATGGCAATATTTTAGACTAGTGTCAATTAACTGTCCAGCTTATGTCATTTCTTTCCTTGACATGTAGAAGTGCAATAGGTATGAGATTTACAGTTTATTAGTACGTGCCGGAATAGTATCTTTCGTTTAATATATTCATATTAAATTCAATACGGGTAAATATGGATGTCGCAGAGTGTGTAAAGGAATGGGAAGATTTAGTTGCAGATTACAAACGTCTTGAGGTATGCGAGTTATGTTTTAATCTTTAGCACAGTATTGCCTATTATTTAATTACTTGATGAACTTTACTCTCATACTTGAACTCTCTTAGCCTTTAGACCATAAAAATAAGAAATAAAATTAGTTTAATCGGTTTTATTACAAATGTTTACTAGGTACAATGTCCATTAGAACAACTATCATTCTTTATCTCTTTCCATTTATCAGATTTGGATTACTGAATATTAAATAATTGCTTATTTAAAATTTGAAATTTATGCAACTGTATTTAGAATTATAAATTGTTAAAGTTTGTATAGTTAATATGTTGGAAATAAATGACTAACATTATCCTTTCCATTAATATCACAAAGATTTTATCACATTTTTATATACAAAATTTTCAATAAAAAGGTTTCTGATAGCGAATATGTAGTAAGAGCTCGATACTTTCAGACATTGAACAAAGATTATGCAGCAAAATTAGAGGAAGTCGGAGAACTCCAAGCATCATGTATGAAAGAACTCAATCATCAAAGATATCGGATGTCAATAATTACAAATGCTCTCAAAAGGTTAGTTTGATTTAATTGAATTGAATATTTGTTACTAACTTATGCATTATGAAATGTGTATATTCTCAGGAAACAAATGTGTGGTAAATAAGGTCGTTTTAAAAATGTGATAAGGATTTCGTTTGAAAGAAGTATATAATACCTAAGTATATAACAATTTTCAAAATAAAGCAACTATTGGCCCTTCAAATCTATTCTATGTACCATAATACCTACTCTTGATGCTGAGGCATATTGTGCAAGAAAAACCATCTTTTGGTTATAACTATGATGTAGCCCAGTGTTTCCCAACCAATTTGATCTCAAGTCTCACTTTTGAGTAAAAAATGTTTCTCTGTCCCTACACCTTGCAATTTTTAATGCTCCCAAAAACAAATGTAAATCCAAAAATGCAATAAATTATATTAGTTTTTTTTAAATTGCTGCTTATTGTTTATAGAGATACGACAGAATTGCCCCCTTGTGGATCTACATCCCGCATTGGGAACACTGATATAGCCCATGAAATTAACATGGGCTATGAGAAATAAATACATAAGCCATGAGCCTATGGGAGAAGAACTGAAAGTGATTGCTTAATGTATTTTGTTAATAATTGTACTTAATTCCATTGTCTTGTGAAAATTAGTCTGTTAAAAAATGGGAAGTCATTTAACTTTTTATAACATAAACCACGTATATAAATTATCCATAATTACCTGTTCCATGTCTTCTGTACCACACCACATAATATTTGAGGTCATGTGTACTAATATTAATGTAACTTGTTACACCAATCCAAAAATTTCTCTAACTGCAGTTCTATTTGAAAAAGCAATATTTTAATATTTGTTCACAACTGCTTGTTGGCAGAATTATTTTATTATGCTAGTTCCTCCCGAAATGATCTTCAGCTAAATCATAACATCACATATGTTTTGTTTTTCTATTTTTATTTGTAATTGCCCTTAGAACATTTTATAAAGGTTCAGATAGATAACACTTTGTTCAACATAAAAATTGATATGTTATCTTCTTTTGATAAATATTACTATCTGATTTTGTATTAATTAAAAATCTTAGATTTTTTTAAAATTAATTCGACTTTAACTGAAATGCTAAAACTAGCTTTACTACATTACAGGTTCTTTTTATAAATTTTTAACCAGTTAACTGTGTTGTGATCATTATCTTTTATTTATTCATTAATCTTAAAAATACAGATTAAAGGAAATTAACAACCAAAAAATTAAAATTAAATCTTTTAACTTATCATAATATCATGTTAATAGTATGAAAACTGTTTTGTTTTGTTTAGTTTTGTAAAAAAAAATATATTTTCTATGGATCATAGTATTTTGCCAATTCCCGATATATTCATTAAAATACTTAACTGGTTAAGAAATGTGGAATAAAATTTATTTCAAATTTATGTAATTTTTTTTTCAGTTCTTAGTAGTTGTTGTACATAATTACTAGTATTTTAAAAGATTTTTTTAAACATTTCACATATTTATTGACAAATTGCTTCTAAGTATAATTATGTATCATAATTATAATATTTATGATTCTAAAACCACTGATGATGCTAAACCATGCAAAAATTTCCACATTTGTTTCAAATTTCCAATATTTTGTTCCTCGTTTTTTTTAGATATATCAATGCAGAATTTACATTTACAGATTAAAAAAAAAAGGTTTGGCCAAAGATGAAAGTGTTTTAAATCTTGAGAAGGAAATTATGAAAAGAAAAGCAATGTTACATGAAATTGAAGCAACCCTGCCTAAACAAAACAGTCTTTATTTAAGGATTATTCTTGGAAATGTCAATGTATCAATATTAAATAAAAATGACAAGTAAGTAAACATTATGTTTTCATAGATATTTCAAATTGCAAATCTTTTAATTTTTGAGTTTTAAGTCTTACTTATAATATGTATAGGACAATTTGCTTGTCTAAAATCATACAATGTTGTCAGATGGCATCTAATTTTTTTATTAGTAGCTAGTAATTGGGTAAATGTTTGATAGATGCATGAAAGTAAACAATAATAATTATTCCCCAAAACTTTGTGTATTAAAAATTATACCCTTATCTATTAAGTACAATTCTACAAAACAAATGTATACACTAAGTTTGAAAAAACATTTTAATTTGAAAATAAAAGAAATTGTAATTATTTATCAATATGTTACTATAGATAAAATCATGAAATTCAAATCGACTTCCGAACTCTTTTTTATAATTTAGATCAGAGGTCCCCAAACTTTTTTGTGTCGTAGACCCCTTGCCATATTTTTCCGTGTTGGGTAGACCCCCTACATACCTTATATTGATTTCCTGTAAATTTCTAACTGTAGTGAAGTTTAGTTTTAAAAACTTAAAGTAAAAACACATGTTAATTTATACATTTATTAATTGAATTTAAATTAAAACTACTCAAAATAAAATTTTGTATCTGTTATGTAAAATACACGTAACATTAAATAAACATAAAATACTCTATAAATAAAATAAAATAAGCAAAAAGTCAATATTTTTAGTAAGAAGGATGAACCTGATGCTTTAATAATAAATTATCATCATTTGGCGTCAATTTTGTATGGGTTAATCTTAAATCTCCTAGGCTAATAATGTCCAGTCTGTTTCTTAAACGAATAAACGTATCTGTCCCACATTCGTATTTATTATTCCATTTATATTCGAGTGACGAATTGAACAAGTCAGTGCAAGGTAGCGAAGCTCTGAGACTGCGACTCTCAGGTTTTTACAAGTTCAAAATGTATTGCGACCAGAAAGCGAATGCCAACATCCTACAACTTACACAATTTTATAAACATATATAATAATTTTTTTACTTCATAGGTACTTTAATAAATAATGTATATGTTTTGATATTATAAGATAGTATGGTGTAAGTAAATAGGTACTATCAGTGTATGAGTTGAGATCCACTATCGTTGACCCCTATTTTCATTTCATGGACCCCCAAATTATTTTTCGCTGATAGACATAGACCCCTAGGGGTTGATATAGATCACTTTGGGAATCACTGATTTAGATCAGAGGTTTCGAAATTTTTTATGTCATAAACCATTTTCATAGTTTTACTGTTATTGATAGATCCTTGCTCCTACATTTCTACTATATTCTATAACCCTTAAAAAAACTTTAAATGGGGAGTGATAAAAATAAATAGATGAATGGCACATTGATAACATACCGATCAATAATAATTAAGTCTATAATGTAAATCATTTAAAAAGTATTCAACATTTTAATAAAATGGATATTACTTGATGAATTGCCTGCAAATAATTAATATTTTGATGTGAATCTCCATTATTTTTTCATGCCAATCCCTTGTCTTGATCCTTGTTTGGTCTCCCTGGGATCCACCTGGACCACTTTGGAACCTGTGATTTAGATTGAATCTAGTCATTATTTCCATATATCAAACTTAAATTATAAATACTTGTTTATTTATCTTTTAGGTTTAAATACAAAGATGAATATGAAAAGTTCAAATTGATTCTAAGTGCAATCGCCTTCGTTTTAGCTGTTGCGAATCTTTACATAGATTTCAGGTAACCTAAATTAATATTCGTTTCTACGCTGTATATATATTTTTAGTTTTTGATTTTTTAAAACTGCTAGAAGTGTGTCCCCTTTTGTACATCCATAAGGTGTGCTACCTTATGGATGTACAAAAGGAAAATAGAAAATGTTAAAGGACGATTGGCGGATCCGACGATTGCATGCTCTGAAATCTTTCTATTAGGAGTTGCCGTTTGCTATCATCAAATAAAGTTACTTCCTGTTGTTACTGTGTTTGTTGCTATATAAACTAGCAGTTTTTTTATAGCTTGAAGTGGAAATCAGTAGCCAGGTAAACTCATTTACGTGAGTGGTAATATTGTCGCAATCTATAATGTTACGTGTTTTAAATAAATACATAAAACTAAAATTTAATAAAAAAGTGATGGAGTTATTAAGATCATAAATCTAAACAAAAACTCAGGTCCAAGCTAATATTTAAATACAATTTAAACGCCAAATAAAATACATAATAATCTTTCAGGCCACTACAATTGATATTGATTTTCCTCTTGGTATGGTATTATTGTACATTAACAATAAGGGAAAGCATCCTGAAGGTCAACGGGTCTAGAATTAAAGGGTGGTGGCGGTTGCATCATTTTATATCCACAGTTGTTGCTGGTATACTATTGATCTGGCCTCAAAACAAACCCTGGGAAGAGTTCCGTCATACATTCATGTGGTTTATCGCTTATATCAGTAAGTACAGTAATACCAAAACTTAGGATTTTTTTTTATTATTTTTTATATTGTCTTTGAATGAGTTTTATTTACATTGTTACAAGATAAACCTGCTCTTAATATATCATAAATGTCAATAATTGTTCATAATAATATTACTGGCTACGCAAACAGTTAAGAAATTTTCCGACAATCATGGTGAGATTTCATGTGTGCGCAATAAATATGTTTGTGCAACTGATAGTCTTGCTTTGCATGCCACGGTTTTTTTAACAAGATATGATGTTATATCATCTAATCGGCTTAGTTATCATTTCAATAATAAAAAAAAAAGAATATACTCTTTACACTGCATAACATTTTTCACTCACCTTTTTAATAATTCTTAATTCAAATAGCCGTTTGTAAGTCAATTAGAACTCTCAGTCAATGGGTGAATACACATAAAATTTACGTATATGAGAAAATTTCAAGCAAATTATTGCTATCATATTTATTATTTAACAATACGTTGAATTGCAAATATATAATTTCACACAATCATTGTCAACTTCGCGATCTCACAAAAATAAAGAAATAAAAATAAGTAAAGAAGCATAAAAAGCAAATTCGATGTCATTAAGTTTTAATAGAAGAATGGTAAAACAACTACAGCACAAACTTAAATAATTATTATGGTGTCCATTATTCTAAAATTGTGAAAACATTAAATTCAGTCACTTCACATGATGATTTCTTTCGTGCTAGGAAATGTATATGTAATCATTCTTACATTTGGGCCGTACCATTATTAATTTTGCAATATAATTTTTAAATAGCAAAATAATATAAGCGTAACAGCTATGTCTTAGCATCAGTAGTTAGTTTTTGCATAACCCACGTGTTTTTGTTCCCCTGGCATTAAGCCTCAGAAGATGTCCAAACTTTTTTTTTAATTGCAATGGATAATAAAATTTTAACTCTAAAGCGGCGCCAAGTATAATATATCTCTGGACATACCGTGTCTGTACATTGAATGTATATATTTTTTAATTTCGACTGTAATGATCGTTCTATTTTGTATAGAGACCAAAATAAACATTTATAAAAACTTTCTCTATCTACAGGTTATCGCATTACGCAAAAAATATTCTACTGAAATTTCGTATCATACTAGCTAATCACTCCGGTTAATATTATTGATATTTATAGCGGGAAAACATAAAAATAGTACAAAAATAAAGTGGTTTTTAGGGTTCACTCGAACGTAATCGGGGGCACCAGTTATTTACACGTTAAATACTAATTTCCTTAACACGTTCACGACGACGTCGATTTTCGGTTTCTTGCTGCGAGGCGGCAAGTGCTTCAGCGAAAGGTTTACGCAATTTATCGTACCGACAAAAGTAATATGAAACAAGTTCGTATTAACGATATTATTCATATTTTTATAGTGTCATACCGTTGGCTACTATTCTAAAGTATTTACCGATAAAGAAATTCAAGGTAGTGTGTATGGTCAGTGTACTTACAGCCTGATGAGAAATTAGTGTTACCCACGCGTTTAATAGGGTACATACTTGATTTTGCCGTTTTTTCTGTACGTATTAAAATATTCATAATAATAGTTTTTCAATTGTTTCTCGATAATCTGAACTTTTCTTTTACAGGCGTTGTTCAATATATGCAGTTTCGATATCAAAGCGGAGTTTTGTACAGACTTAAAGCGCTTGGGGCCCGGCATAATATGGACATTACAATAGAAGGCTTCCACTCGTGGATGTGGCGCGGACTGTCTTATCTTCTGCCGTTCCTTTTCGGTGGATACATTTTTCAACTTTATATTGCATACGCTCTATACCACCTTAGTGACCACCCTGAAGCGACGTGGCAGGTGCGTAAATATTTTACAAAAATAATTAAATACACAACTATATTATATTTTTTCTATAAGAGCTTAACACGTTTGTCGTCATATCACCATATACTGTGATTGGTATGCTTCCATAGGGGCCTTGTCACCGTATATGGTGACATTTGTTGTTGAAGTTATAGAATTTTTGTTGGATTTTTAAAAGTACTTTCATGAAATTAGCACTAACTTGTAAATATGGGATTTACAACGTAAAAAAAATCATTATACTATATTTTTTATCAAATCAACAGTCCGATTAATATTGTAATTTCTTCAGAAGTGATAGGCTTCCATCAGTGGTCCAGCGTGATCAGTTGTTCTATATCGACGCCATTTTTGCTCTATTATATATTGAAGACGTTAATTTTGTATTTTATTAAATCCGATAAATCGAACTATAATGCTCAGATTACATTGTTGATATTCCTGGTCGTTGGTTGTTTACATTACGACTACCCTTCTTGTATTTGGGCATGGCAAAAAACAACCGAATTGTGCTGGATGACGAACGTGTTAATATGTCTATAAATACTGTAGTATTTTTTTTTTAATATGATACATTGTAATTTAACGATATGCTAAAGATTATCAAATTTCGACCATTTCGAGGGTCAATTAATTTTTAGCTCTTCTCAATTTTTTTATTTTACGTCTATAAAAACATAACGATTTTTTTAAATATTCGAAATATTGTAAATAACACACGTTACAATTTTTTTTTCTGTGGTTTTTAACCCGTTGCGGTCCTATGTTGAGTGTGACTCGACAAAGCTTTTCTTTCTCTCGCGTCCAATGTCGAGTTTCGCATGACTGTCTTAATCTGCATAAGATAAAACAAGAGCTACAGCGTAAGAAATCCATAATAGACTGTGCATTTTCAAATAGAGCTAATCCAGCGTGGTCCTGCTGCAATGAAAAAGTGAACAGCCCTCGGACTGCAAAGGGTTAAAAAGCCTTCTCTGTAGGGACTTGGGGTCTACATATTAGAGGGCTTAATAATTTGAATACAATTAATGTAGCTAATTATCCGGTCTATATTACCTTTATATGTAACCTATGCCTATGTACCACAACAAAAACAGGTAGCAGCGTTAAGTATATCATTCCTGACGATCGGCATCGGTAACACGGCCACCACCTTAATAGTGATACCGCAGAAACTCAACGAACAGGTAACGCTGTAGAGAGCCCGCTGCCCGTACGCCCAACGCACGCGCAAAGCACGTATTACTAGTTATTTTAGTTAGCTGACACGTACCTTCATTTCAGAACAAATATGAGCCCGCGCTAAAAGTCGCTTATACTTAGCCGTTTGTTAGCATTCCTTTTGCCACTAGTTAAAAATCCAAAATATGATTAGATTTGATACATAGCACAAATATATTAAAATTGCAATATGTATATATATATATATATATA
>DWQX01000044.1:0-73645 GCA_018245475.1 Pharmacophagus antenor
AGTTTTTAAATTATTTTATGTTACATAACAAGTTCCCTATTTAATAAGGTAAATAAATAATTTGTAGAGCACTAACTGTTGGAGTTTTATTCAATATTGTAATTTTTTCCAGGTGGTCTCAAACTTTTGGCCGGCAGTGCATATATGGTAGTGTGGTCTTAACCCTAACTCTAAATTTTATTTATTTTTTATAATAAACTAATTAGTAACTTTTAGTCATCAGCTATGTATGTTTGGTATTTCTTTATATGCTTTTTCATTTCAGATATACCGTTAACACCTAAGGAGCGATCCCTTTTAACCGGTGAAACGGGAACTGAGACAAGCGGAGTAAGGGCGTCCCATTCATCTGAGTCTGTATTGGACGCACCTGATTCGCCGCCTCCAAAACCTGCCAGACCAATTAGGTAAAGGAAATCGTAATTTATATAGATTGATCGTGTAAGAACGTATGTTATTTTATAAATTTATTATTTATCATAAAAAATAATTAACAGAAAAAACTACAAATAGTTCATATTTGTGCAATTCTTTATTTTTTATTATTTTTGTGCGATGGATTAATAATGATTACACAGATATATGATGTAACTCTTACGTACATTTAATTCTGTTACATAATCTTATGCGCAAATTTAAGAGTTCCTAAAGCTTGTTTTATTTTAATTATATAACAACGTTCACTATTTACTTTTTTATGTTTCCCCAATTTAATTAGAGAAATAAAAATGTGTTGAAAAAACTAAATTTCTCTTATAATCGAAAGATCCAGTCCCCACGAATAAATTGAATGTGATAATACCGGTCCTTCAGTTTTATATAACATATTTGTAACCTTGACACTGCGACCGCAGTATTTTCTGTTTTCACTTTTAGTGAAATCAGAAGTTCTAACATCACGTTTGGACAGTAAAAGTGAAAGCATGGTTATTACAGGAAAATCGAGTTGGCCCCACCTTTGCCGCCGAAGCGTAAGTCCGCTAACGACAACTCCCTGTTGGCCCTGTCTATTGATAGGTAAGTTATCTATAGTATGAAATGGGAGTCTTAATTTAGACCAAAAATCCACTGAAAATTAAATAATGTTCTAAATAATTTTCTAAAATATAAAACTATGAGACCATTGCTTTGATCAAGTATATGTTACATATAGTCGATCAATCTACTTTAGTATTTTTCTTTAGGAAGTAACATTAACGAAATCGCATATTTATCATTGGAATTTTTTTTTATATAGTATGAAATTTATAATGTATGTATGTATTTCTTATAAGCAGCCACAAGCTATAGTACAGATGTACTTCGTAATGCTTATCATTAACAAAAAATAAAATTTTGTTAAAAATGTTGATGAGTTTGTATCATTAACCTAAAAGTTTATCAACAACCTAAAAATGATATGACATAAGTTATCAGATATTTTTATAACGTAATGGGTCTAACGTCTGTTGAATTCAAGAGATACCTATTTTAATATATGATTTGTTATTTAAATGAAATTGTTTATGCAAAGCAAAAAGTGAATTTATCGTTTTAGATGTTGAATATTGATTTCGAGTTTCATTGTATATTAATGAGTAACTGAGGAATTGTTGATGAATCTATGAAAACTATTAATACATATAGAGAATTATCGAAAAATAATATTTTTATAGTAAACAAAATTATAAGCCCCAAAAATTTGTTTGAATAATTAAAAAGTATTAAAGTAATAAAAATTACTAAAGATATACTTTTTTAGTGTTAATAACTGCTTAATGTTTTACAGATTGTCTTTACAATCTCACAGTAGTGGCTCCTTAGACTCTATGCTTAATGTCTCCAATGATGAAGAGAGGAATGCACATGACTCCATCAACCACGATCAAGTGTTTGCCTCACCTCCTATTTCTGACATAGTTGGTAAGTTTGTGTATCTAGTACCAAGTATACTAACAGCTAAAATCATTAAAAAATTACACATAAAATTGGTACATACCAGTTCTACTACCTATATATATATTGAAACTACATAGTTTCAATACATAGTAGAACCCCATGGATGTAGTACAAGGTATATTTATTATATTTACTGTATTATTATTCGTGGTAAAGGAAACCATAATTTTTAGATTGTTTTTTGTATGAAAGTAAGCATTTTCCAAATAAACTTAATAGGTTGAAACATATTTCATAAAAAGCTTGTTATTTCCACATTACAAACAGCGAATTCTTTTTTATTTAATATATGTGATATTACATTTTCGACAAGGTACCTTTAAGGCATTGCATTTAATTATTAACCTTAACATTTCAGGTTTGTGTAGTTGTAATAGCGCAAACGAAATACGAACATCAATGGAGTCGCACGAAATGCACATGAATAATGTACACACACACTCCAACCATAACCGGTACATAATTTTATATTAACCATTTATTATTTTGTTAACCATGACAACATAAAGCCTCTGATTAGTCCTAGATTTATGTGAATACTCATCAAGGAGATGTTTTAATATTATCAGTTTTGCAGGTGTTGTACTATGACCTATAATGAATTCGTAATAGCTAACCTAAATGTATATATTGTTGATGAGATGAAATATAGCGATTTTATTTTGTATTGACGTGTCTCATAAGGAAACTGTAGGGTTTCACTGTATACCCTCCCTGTACCCAACTAAATACCCCAGATTTCCTTATAAATTAGAAGCGGCAAAACAAAAAAAAAGTCACCTCATTTTATGAGATAGCTCTATCACTGGCTATAAAGTATCAGCGGAAAGCTTATTTATACTGCTGTGTTCTGGTTTGATGTGTATTCAACAGTGATGTAGCATCATCGGTTGAATATGCTCTGTAGATATTAGATACTACACAGCATTTAAAAAGATGATGGATATATTATATTAATATTGATTCAACTTCATACAGTGTAGCTAAATTAATTTTGTTATTTTACTTTACCAGCTTCTCCAACGAATCCGGTTTCGTGTCAGTTGGGCACGCTGAGATATCGACGGAACACAGCTTTACTTCAACGTTTTCCTCTCATCTATACTCCAGCCATACGGACAGGTATACTAATGATTAACAAATCATATTCAGTGTTTATACTAATTGTTTATGTACGACAATAGTTATTCATCCATAATACACATTAATATCACGTACCACATGTCTGTCCGGTTTTAACCCGTCCATGTCCTTTACGCTTTACTATTATTTTTGCAGTACTTTTGAAAGTACAGACTATGTGACCGAAATGAAGTGCACAATGCAAAGCTTTGACGGCCGCATGAATGTAATCAATATGAACAGTGTAACCTCGCACCATTCATCAAAGTGAGTGTTTTTGTTTTTTCACCATTCACAATTAATTTGTTCTATTCATCATAATTATTGTAGGTTTGTGTTTGTTGTAGTTAATGTTTTTAAAATTCCATTCCTGGATTTATTCTTTTGTTGCTAAAATGTTTTTTTATAAGTAGTTGTAAGTGTTTATAAGTATGTAAATCTGACTAACCTGTTACAATGGAGTTTTGATTATATTGTTTGTGGTAACTTTGTTCCTTTAAATTTTGATCGTTTTTATTTAATGATTTTTTAAAAGTCTGATTAATTTCAGGTTGGCCAGTATCACGTCCGATGAGAGCGAGACTCCACCTGAGTTGCCAGTGAAGACTCGTCGTAATATAAGAGCCGATGTACAGCAACACTTCCCTACTGTTGAGATTAGGTATCTTTATTATTTGATTTCTGTGCATAATTCTAAAATAAAATTAATAACTTCAAAGGAGTTACTCAGGCCTTATTTTAATAAAAATTAAAAATTACTGTACATAGATACCGCATCTTTTTTTTAGAAAAAGATTTACTTTATTGACATCTTTAAATTTAAAGAGCCAAAGAATAGATTACAAGATTACCTTTTTATTGAAACTATGTACCTCGTCTTAGTTTCGAATATAAATTTGTGATATTATGTATACTATAGAGCAGGGATTCCCAAAGTGGTCGATATTGGATTCATCGGGTCGAAATAAACGATAATTGATTTGAGGGTCGACGAGGTCTTAAAGTTGTTACTAGTTCTTATTTAAAACTTTCAAGATAGGTAGGTACTGTATTGTTTATGTTGTGTTACGTGTACTAAGAATAATTAATATTTTTGTAGGAAATATCATTTTTGTAGTAATGTAAATGCTCTCCATTTGACGCTTACGCGATTTAACACGAACGAATTTATGATCAAGTCTAAACATGTTCCTGATATTTTACTATTTAACGAGCTTGCACTAAGGTTGAAAGTTCACTATCAACTCGATGCCCAACACCACATGCACTTACAATACCAGTCACAAACACACCTCGATCGTCACCCGTCTCGCTAGCCGACGAGCGAGACGAAGATATAAGTTCGCACTCCGCGTACACTAGCCTACACCGAATGAAAGGCGCTTCTCGCCACCGCGTTTGCGTCACAGGCGAACGATAGTCAGAGTTGGAGCCCGCCCTTGACTTCGACTATTACGTAGCCCTCGCTACTTGACAGTTAGGATAAGCCAGCTCTCTGGCCAGGGTAATATAGAGGATAGCTCGCGAATCACCGGATTCGCGAGCTAGTTTCGATGAAGCTGTAATATTCGTCAATAAGACTAACAGCGCAAACTTCACCGAATCCAGCAGCAGCAGCAGTTGAAAGTTCATTTGCGTTTAAAAATCCGTTGGAGCTTCAACAATAATAACTCATATACTTACTCATTTATTTCAAGAGATTACAAAGATATTACATAGCTAATTAAGTAAAGTGACTGATCACAGAGATTTTTGATTTATGATGGCGGACACGAAAAAAAAAATGCAGACAATATAGTTTTGGACTACTTGAAGTTTGGATTTATTGCATCTCCATCAAATCAACACTTGCCGATGCGTCTCATATATGAAAAAGTATTCAGTAACGATGCCATAAAGTCAAAGTCACTGCGTGATTCACAGGCAGCATTTAGTAGCAAAAAAGCTGTCTTAGATTGCATAAGTCTACAATATGTAATAAATGCTATCAACAAGATTCGAAACAATTATTTGAACTCTCGGTTATTTGCTCAGCTATGTGAGGAAAACGACGAAGTTACTCGATTACATACACAAGTTCGCTGGCTATCAAGAGGCTCTTGCTAAGAAAGACTTTCAGCCATTTTTTAATCTGTTTTGGAGTTTTTACAAGAAAAAGATCCGCATTTAAAAGAAAATCTGAACAATTGTAAAACAGATATTTATTACTTGACTGATATCTTTGGAATGTTCAACAAAGTTAATTTGCAACTGCGGGATGACGATCTTAACTTGATTAAAACAAAATCAATAATATCGCCTTTCGTGGGTAAACTAATTTTTTAAAAACAAAATTTAGGCAGAACAGAATATTCGCAGTTTCCGCATTTATCAAAATTACCAGAAATGCTTCAAAATGATGACATTTGACATATGTCACTCACTTGGACGCATTATACAACGATTTTACGGAGAGGTTTGAGGATCTTCTATATTTACAAATTCCTCAATGAATAATAAATCTGTACAATACTACAGCCATAGAAGAAGTCAATGTGATAATGCAAGAAGAGTTGATTACCATCAGAATAGACGAAGAGCTTAAGCAGAAGTTCAACCAAGGCTATCAGAAATTCTAGTTGCAATGCAACATTGAAACACAGTATCCTACATTGTGGAACATTGCTGAAAAATACCTTATCGCTTTTCCATCATCATACCTATTTGAAAAAAGCTTCAGTGTTGTATCAAACATTTTGACGAAACAAAGAAACCGTTTGAAAATCAACAAACGTGGAGATTTAAGTGTGGAGGGTACTGCGCGGCTCGACGTAACGTCCAAATGTGCTGGCGGAGTTGCAGCTGCGAGTGCCAGGCAGCTACGTGTCCTTGCGGCGCCTTCCTCAGGTGCTGCTTGTGCCCGTTGCGCTAACAAATCTCTCTAAGGACGCCCCTTTATCACAGCCTTCCCCAATTAAACGCTATAACTAACGAAATAGATAGTTTCAGATGTAACCTGCTCAAATTTGCAGTTGTTGCTTATAGAATTTTAGAAAATATTGTATTACATTATTAATTTATTCCCAATATTGTAAAAAGTACGTGCAAGTATTATCAAATAATACTTTTTAAGTCCATACTACATATCGTTACAGTACCAATACCATTATCGCATTGGTACTGCGATAATGGTATCGCATTGGTACTGCGATAATGGTATCGCATTGGTACTACGATAATGGTATCGCATTGGTACTGTAATAATATCATAATTTGGTGAAAATAAATAATTATCTGCATAACATATTTTTAGTGACATCTTGCGTCAATTCTTCGCAATAGTTTCTTTATTGTATTGAATCGAATAGATTTTGATTTTATTTGAACTTACATATTTTATAGATTTATGTTTTTTTTATTATCTTTTATACCCAATAAGTAAAGGAAGCATAGGAACAAACGTTGTTAGTTTTAGTGTTCATTCTTCTAACACATGAAGTGTTTATCTCTGTTTGGTTCACGGTTGTATCGAAATGTTGTAATTTTTTTTAATCTGAGCTTATATCTTTGTGACGTACTTTAAAATAAAGGAAATATGACTCGTGATATATTATACTAAGAAACAGAAATAATACTATGATTATAACTTACACTGTAATAATAAATTAAAAACGCTATTATAAATCAGTAGACTTTATTGTGAAAGTGTCGGTCAACAAATTTTATATATATAAAAATATTATTTTTTTTTAATTTAGACAAAGTCCAATATGTTCTCTGCACGGAGACGCCAGACCTCACACCCTAGCTGATCACCACCCGCCACGGCCGCCGCCCCTACCGCTAAAGAAAAAACACAGTCAGTATTATTTTAAGCATTTAATAAATATTTATACCCATACTTCTGAACCTTCGGCACCGTTGGTAATGAAACAGATATGATTAGTAATAGATAATTAATTTGAATATTCTATTGGCCTCAATTACTTAATAAATTTATGAAATTAACAAATTATTTAGTTACAACTGATGACTGATTTTTTGGCAGAAAATTCTTAGAAACTGTATTAATTTAATTAACAATTTGCTATAGTGTCTTATTAATGTAAATATTTTATACCAAATAAATGTAAGATACATATTTAGGAGAGTTAACATTGAAATATGTTTTTAATTTTTTTTATTACTAACACGATACACTATGGAAAGGTGAATAGGCAGATTTCGTGGGAGTTGTTCGGGGTATGCGACTATATCTAATGTCTCAAGGTGACTAGTGCAATGTGGTGTTTTGTAATTCTTGACTAGCACTTTGTTCATACGGGTATGCGTATATTTTTCCATTGGTCGGTTTTATTGAATAAAATAAAGGAAACTGAATTTTATGGGCAAACCTTTGCCATCGATGTATTTCCTGTATCTTGCATGCCAACTGTTAATTGTTGCACAATGACTTTCCTGCTATCAATCAATGTGTTGATTTTGAAATTTCACATCAGTATTTTCGATCATCATTCATGCTACCTAATATTGGTATCATATTCAATGTTTCACTATCTGACATGTTTACTTGGTGTTGTAAAATCTGTGCGATATTTCTCTCCGTTAATTATATTACGATCGTTTGTGTAATTAATAAGTCTCAATTGGAAATAAAACAAGCCAAAATTCTTTTTAATAATTAACGTTTTCAATGAAGCCCTGTTTGTGCAGATGTTAAATTCCTTTTTTTATCGGGGTTTCGTTAAAAATGTGTAATGGGTAATGAAACGGGCGGGCGCTTTAACGGCATGTTTGTCTGTTGTGCCGGTGCGGCGCGGCAGTGTTCCAAAGCGTCGCATACAGTGGTGAGTGGATCTATGCATGCAAAGCGCTAATTAGCTACAAGAATCGGTCCTCTATCAAGCTCTCCGCATATTTCTTAAAATTTTATATTTAATGTATACCCGTAGTAAGGCTCTAATGGTTTTCAAATTTATTTCATACATGTACTATTAATTTGAAGTTTGCTGAACTTTTCGTAACATACATATAGTATGTTCATTTAATACATAGACATAATTTATTTAGATATTAAATCATTTCTAACTATGAACACCCAGGTTATCATCAAATTTCGACCTACCGCTAAATTTTGTAACAATGTTGGTGTGGTGTGTGCGGAGTGCTTTAAATGTAAATAGAGGCAGGGGAATACGGCGCACAACTTTTGGCTCTAGACATCACAGGTCCACTCCAAGATAAATATCGTATTGGAGCTTCACACTTCGTGCTTTTAGCAGACACTTGACTGTAAACGATCTTAAATCAACTTCCAATTCAGCTTGCTTATATTACACGTGCTACACAAATGTTAATAGGCTTATGCCGCTTAGTTTTGTCAGATAACCGAAACGGAATTTCGCATAGTTTACACTCAAGATGATGGATGTACTTAGCGCTTCATTATGATCATTAGCCCTTGCTATATTGTGTTAATTTGGTGGTCATCGCCGATAGAAGCGTATGTTGCGCCTTTGTTCTTAGTATACGTTTCACTAATACATGAGTCTCGGTCGTGAATTTTTTTTGTGTGATAATATAGTTTTATGCGTGCAGTTATGGCATATATGGAGATGTTCGGAAACTGCAGCCATCCACCGAATAACGTTGCTGCACCAACCGATATGTTCCGGCATTCAATACACACTTATAACTTAGCCAGGTAATTATGTTTTCGATGAAAATTACTTATTAATTATTGCTTTTACTAATGACTTTTTTCCTCCTGTGTGACACATGTAATGTAATATAATATAGTATTGCAATCATTTATTGATTTTTGTTCTTAACTTTCCATTTGTATTTAAAAGTTGTTCATTATGTATCTTATATATAATAACGCATGTGGTACTCCAAGTACATGTAGCAAATTGATGTATTTGATCATGTACTGAATTCTTTCAGCACGCAACACACAGCAAGTGGTACAATAAATGTACAGCGTCACCAAAAAGTTCAAGGTTCCATTGCTCAATCCTTCACAGTGCAACACTTCGGTAGCCCCCCGCCCCCACTAAGGTTTTTTTTTTAATTTTATAAACTGTACTCATTTATTTCTTATTAATTATAAGTAAAGGAAACCGATTTTCTATCCGTTTCAATTGCTACATTTTTGTTATACTATATATTATGCCTACATATTTTCATACATTCTATTCTAGTTCCTGATGTTCACAATGGCAATGATAACTAATTATAAAGATATTGACAGTCTTAATAAATTTTTTAAATCTTAATTTTTAATGTTGTTGCAGAGGGTCAGATGAAAGTATGATAAAGAAATCTGCGGAGAGTAGTCCTGTGCCATCGGAACCGCCAGCGTTGCCTCCAAAATTGAACAAAAACAAACCACAGGTAAAAATAATTGCTGTTTAATTTATACTCTTTTGTTAATTTTCTTTAGTACATATTTTGATAATTTAAGTTGTCTCTGTTTTTGCAGGTCTCTGTAAACTCGAGCAATGAACTTTTACCTCCATCCTCACCTCGACCGTCATCACACAACAGTTCCACTGATGAGTCTTTCATGAATAATGTGGTAAATAAAATGCTTGCCTCGTGTTTGTTTAATAATGGTATATATAGAAACATGTTAAATTAATATGAAACAAATATTTTAATTCAGAGTTCAGAAGAATTGTATCTAAGTTCCAATACACCAGGAAAGTTTCCGCTTGAAGACGAGTTGGAAAATATTGTACAACAGCCAATGTCGTCACCAGTGCCATCACAGGCATGTATTAAAAAAATATATAGATAGCAAAAATATGTATAGATAGGTAATGTTAACTATTTCACACTTTTAGACTTTTATACTAATAAGTAATAATTTTTGGTTTTTAACGTTTAAAAAACTTAAGATCCAGTAGAGTTTTTTCGAAGGCAAAAACTGTTCATAAAACATTTAATTTTACAAAGCGACAAGTTATTCATCATAACGAGTCTTCGATTTTACTTTCGAATAATAGCTGTGTTATTAAATTGACAGGTAGATGTGGAATAATTTATTTCCATTTATATTTAATACACAATAATGAACATTGTTATTAAATTACCATAAAGTTTTTTAAACAGAGAAGCGAAGGCAGTAATGAACCGCTGGCTGCTACGTTAGAGCCCAGTGCTAACACTCCTGGAGAATCTGAAGATATTATACTGCAAACAGATATAAGTCAGTGGCTATTATTGAAGGCGCCTGCTAAAGAAGGACCAGAAGTTAGAGGAGGACATCCGGATGCTCTCATTGTGCTTGCCACAAAGGCTACCAAAGGTATCATCTACCTTTTGAACTTCTGTATTACTTCGTTATTATTTAATCTTAAATAAGTTCTGGAGGTACTTAATGAAATTATCCCAGAATTTTATTGTACATTGTGTAGTGTTATTCATGATTTATAACCTTCTTATTCTTCTCTATTATTACGGTAATGTAGTTAATATAGATTTAAAAGCATGAAGGGAGTTTGTTACATCATATCATTTTTGTCATACAATGCATAGTCTGCATCCTGTGTCCTAAAAAATTAAGTAATTGTTCTTTTTAACTTTAACAAGGCAATTTGGGGGTCAATATCTCACATAAATATTACTAATAATACGAATTATATTTTGTAGTGACATTTTAACTTACGGTTTTTACATCATTCATTCATGATGAAGAACTAGTAGCTAAACTTGTAATTTTCATGCTCTCATTTTACAGAAACGGACGAGTGTAAGTGGTTGGGCTCATAATTTGACTTGGGACTGAGAAAGCTGGTTTTTACTAATATTTATTAAAGCTTACCCAATATTGCTGGATTTAAACAAATTAAAAACACATTGCTATTTGAATTTGGTGGATAACTTAGTGTAGCTTTATTGGTTTTTATTATCACTTAATAACCTGCTATGCATATTTTCACAAGTAAAGCATGAAAAAATATAACTCTATAGTTATGTAAATTTATTATTGACTAACAGCTACGAATATTTTATGGTGTAAATAATGCATGTAATATTGTAAGTTGTGGTTAAAAAACGTAACATATGTCTATTTTAAAGTTGTGAATGTTTATGATGTAATATTTCTAATTTTGACTAGAATTTTGAATTTAATTTATAATTAATGTTATTAAGAATTACACTTGAAGAAAGATCATAGATTTTTTACTTTACTGTAAACTGTAAAAGCATAATTATCTTTATTATTTATTAAAAGAATAAGGTTATTAATGAATAGAGAGCAGTTTGGTATAGTTTTTTTGATTATTGAGTAGATACTTGTTTAACGAAAGTTACTACTACAACGATTTTACAATAGTACAACTTTATGTCCTATTGTTGTTATTGTAGCTAGAAGGGTAATTGATACATTTTAATTATTTTTATTTTAGCTTTGCATGTTTCCGATATATGCTCAAATTGGACCGTATCTAAAATAATGTAACTTGTCATCTACGTTTCACGCATTTATAAAATTTACTTTTAAAGTCGTTTACATTACACATAAGTAGAGTTAATTGATATATATTTATATACACATCAAAAGTCTAAGCAAAACACATACTATATCAAATTATTAATCAATTATTATATCATTTCTAACTAAGTAGGTACTACCTATGTAATTTTTTTTGATCTAGACATACTGGCTGGTTGTAAAAAAAATCGAGTATCATGTGTTTTTTTATGTTACAAATTCAAAAGCGAATGCACTTGTACGATATAGCGTTTTATTTAACATTTAGTATTCTGTATCAGTTTTATGATGTAAACAATAATTTGAAAAAATTTTGAACAAATTTGGATTTTGAGACATTTTTTACGTCATGGAGCGACGACATTTAAACGCAGATGAAATGCAAAGAGCTGTAGGGATGTTGCAAGCGGAAAGAAGTCAATCTCAGGTATCTCTGCTTTGGTGTCAACAGAAGCGTTATTTGCCGTTTTCATCAGTGTTACACTAACACTAGAGATCCTTTTGAGCAGCACCCAGGTCGAGTAAGGTGTACAACCACACGGCAAGATCGAAACATACAACCGAGTGCAACACGCCAGCCGCTGTTAAACGCAAGAGAGATAGGTTTAAGGCTACAAAATTCAAGCGGTGTTGTTGTTAGTTGCCAAACTGCGAAATCGACTGCATGAGTATAGCCTACGAGCACAACTGCCAATTAGTTGTCCATCGATACTTCACGGGAATCGTGCTCGTCAAAATAGATGGTGTAGGGAACACATTACATGAATCCGGGAAAAATGGGATAAAATTTTATTTTACGATGAGTCTCGTTTTGGGTTCAAGTCTGATACTAGGAGGGTAAGAGTGTACCGTCGTCCTGAAAATACTGAAAGACTGAGGTGCGTTCAGGAAGTGTATCCATACAACGGTTCAACAGTTATGGTATGGACGGGTATTATGAAGAACAGACGAACTGAGCTCGTTTTTGTAAATGGTAATATGAAGGCTGTAAATTACGTTGAGGATGTTCTAAGGCTTTATGTCCTTCCATTCGCACAAACGCTTGGCTCCGATTCCACGTTGATGCATGACAATGCGCGTTCGCATATAGCTTTGCACACACGGGAGTACTTGGCAAGAGAAATCTTCCTGGTCTAGGCCTGCACAATCGCCAGACCTCAACCCCATCGAGCATGCATAGGACATGTTCCAGAGACGTGTTTTAATGGATTGACAACAACCCAATAACTGATGGGCGTAATAAAATTTCATTGGGAGCAATTGCCACAAGATAACATTAACAGTCTCATTGATTCTATGAATAATCGGTGCCAGTAAGTTCTCAATAACTGAGGAGGCCACAGTTTGTATTAATTTATTCAATTTTTGTACAACTATCTAATTTTAGTTTAGTTGATTAGGCACCATACATTGTACTACGTACTTACACATAATTATTGTTAATTAAGATAATTAAAAAAAAGAATAAAAGAAAACAATTGTTGTTTAATATCAAAAAAGCATTAAAAATAATATAAATGAGAAAATACTAAGGATTTAATGCGAAAACACATTTTAAAATTGAAATTTCTATGTGTCGCTTAGACTTTTTAGATGTGTGTATATATAAAAGGTTTTGAATCTAAAGTAGATGACAAAAATAGTAGGGCTAGCTAAGAAATGTCGAATATAGTAATTATACTTTTCGACACGGTCTGATAAAGAATGCAATTTAAATTTATTTCATGCCAATCAAATATAAATGTAAACAATATCATCTGTACATATACACGTTTCTATAATAACAACGTTACTATTAAATATTGAGTTGGTTTCGTTGCAAATGATAATTATTAAATCTTTTTTTTTTTTAATTTATGTCGCAAATATTGTTTACTGTAATTAAGTTTGATTGGTACTAATCTTGGAATCGTGTTTTATCGAATTGCCGTGTGCGCAGACTTCGCATACCAGGAAGCATTCCTGGCGACGTACCGCACGTGGGTGTCGCCTGGCGGTTTGGTGGCGCGGCTCGTGCGGCGGGCGCACCATATGCGCACACGCACACACGAACTGCGCTCTACGTTAGCGTTGCTCACTAGAATTGTAGCGGATCTTACGTGAGTACTCTTTGATAAGTTGAATTAAACCAGAGATTAAATTTACAATATTACATTAACAATGTTCATGTAATATTGTAAAGTTATTCTGATTGTATTTAACCTTAGCGACATGGAGCCTATTATATACAATTAAGCTTTTATTCTCTAATTAACACTGCCAAAAATTTAGGGCTACATTTTGACGCTAATTTATAGTGATCAAAATATATACAAGAGATTAGCAGAAAGGTGATTTTCGTATTTCAAACTCACAAGGGTTTCCAAAATTTTTACCCATTAAAACCAACACTACTTTAGTACAGTCTGTTTCTTTCTTACCTTTCTTATGCAAATGTTTGTTTTTTGGATGTCTCAAGTTAATTATGTGGAAGTGTTAAGTGAATTTTGTGCATATCTATAATGGTGTTTATAAACTGTACTACAACATCTTTTAATGTAAATAAAAATGTTACTTTTTATCACCGCTAATGTGTCAAAAAAAATAATGTAATAAATTAGAACAGCTTCAGTATCCTATTCATTAGGTTTGTTTTTGGACTATGTAAATTCGATCATGTCTAGATGTAGAGTTCAATTAAAATGACTCCTGTATGTCGTCGGTGTGATATAAATGTTCTTTCCTTGCTATGTAATATTCTTCTCTTCAGTCTTACTGTTTTTAAAATTAATTTTTTTTTTAAGTTGTTAAGCATAATTAAAGGTATAATATATATAACATAATATGCATTTTTTGTTTATATTTTATATAATTAATTATTTAGCATCCCAATTTATATTCCTAAATTATTGGTATTTATACCATCGTATTTTAATTTATCTATGTATTCGTAAATATTTTTATTTTATTTTAATTAATGTACACCTTGTTTTACTTGCAATAGCACTATTTCTCTTCAGTGTAAGGTTTTCTGAGAGAGAACTCTGCCCAGCTTTGTGTGTATATATATATATATACATATAAATATATATATAGAGGTGAACATATATATAGCATCATAGTGTACATAAAAAATAAATAAATGATAATAATGAAACATCGGTCAATATTTGTTCATATTTTGAATTTTGTACTGACTTGAGCAAAGATCACCAGGTTATTATTACCAATTATGTTAAAAATTATGTACAATATGACCAATTATTAAAGTTTTTTCTTTAGGAAATATTTTGTCTATGAAGCAAATTTCGGGCTATCCGTTATATCATAATTTGTTACAAAATAGCGCTGCATGCAACAATCATATTTTTTCGACACATTTTACTTCAAGAACATAGTAGATGATTTGTCCGATTCAACTATACCTAGTTTTTGTGTCTTAAATTTAATGTATCCATAATGTATATAAGTAACTATAAACTATAACATGATGCTATAACTGATGTTTGATATATTGATTAATTGTTATATTTCATAGCATGGCTGATTTGGATCGTCCACTTATGCAAGAGATAATGGAATTCATATATTGGCTAGTCGGTGCTGAAGAGTTGCCCATTGCGAAAGCTTTACGACAAATACTTGTTGATAAGCAGAAACAACTACATTTCCAGCAGGTTAGCAACTTTTGTACATATATTACATTTATATATATATCGATACTTTTCAACTCACATTCGTAAATATAAGAATCCCTAAACTGACGTCTATGGGTATGACTAGACAGAAATATTATTATGGAATGTAAAGTAACAGATTTTCGGTTTCTTTGGACATTGGAAATACGAAATAGATACTTTAGTGTGTTTGTAAAGGTTCATTCTCTGATTCTTCAGATCCATTGGTGTTCATACTACAAAACAGTTACATGTATTTAGTTTGTCTAATAGACTTTCCATCAATAATAACGACAACTTTCAGACCAACAATAGATACGAATACGATACGCCTTGTTACGGCTCCGTGTCGCTGCGACGTGACACCTTGCTGGATTTCAAAGCGTCTGAATTGGCGGAACAGATGACCTCTTTGGATGCGGCGTTATTTGTGCGTATTACCACCGCTGAGGTTTTGTCCTGGCCTAGAGATCAGTCAGAAGAAAGCTCGCCTAATCTCACCCGATTCACTGAGCACTTTAACAAAATGAGCTATTGGGCCCGTTCCAGAATATTAGAACAAGTTAGTAGTATCATATTTTAATTATAACAATTTTTACTTTCGTGGTGAAAAACAATATTCGCAATCATTTACATTTTAATCTCCTGCATCAATTTATATGTAGCTATTGCTGTCTCAAAGGTTTACATTGATTCAAATATTGTCTTTTTATAAATAGAATAAGATTTAAAATTAATAATGCTGAACAACAAACCAGTTCGTTTCAATAGTGAGAATAACTGTTTCTGGTAATTGTCTTTTTAGTGAGGAACCATTACTTTTTTTGCATGTGGTAAAATTATAACAACATCTTTACAGGAAGAAGCGAGGGAGCGAGAGAAGTACGCCAGTAAATTTCTCAAAGTGATGAAGGCGTTACGCAAGATGAACAACTTTAATTCATACCTCGCGTTGGTGTCCGCCTTGGACTCGCCCCCGGTGCGCCGGCTGGGCTGGCCCCGGGCCATCGTCGACACCCTGCACGATCACTGTGCACTGATCGACTCCTCCAAGTCATTCAGTGCGTACAGAAATGCTCTCGCCGAGACGCAACCGCCCTGTATACCCTACATGTATGTTTTTCATATTTTAAAGGTTCACTTTACAGTTACTGTTTAGTTAAAAAATACGTAGTTTAATTTAAATTAAAAGGAAATATATTAAAATATACACCAAAAGATATGTTCAGTAGATAAAAATTTATTGACAGGTTTGCTTTTTAAATAATGGATTTTTTATTTTATTTACTTTTTCATAAAATTTAATTTTTGTTACAGTGGTTTAGTCCTACAAGATCTGACGTTTGTCCACATTGGTAATCCAGACCTTTTGCCCGACGGCAGAATAAATTTCACTAAGAGGTGGCAACAATATCAAGTTATGGAAAGTATGAAGAGATTTCATAAAGAGTGCGTGTTTTCTTACTTTCATGTTTTTTTCTAGTACACTAATAAATTTGAATTTACATTTGCATATTTGGCAATATTCTTATTAATATATAATTATTTAATTACTTACTTTCCGTAATTTCTTATTTCCTCTTTAATAAATAATAATTTTATTTTGCAGACAGTACAAATTCAAAAAGAACGAACGCATTCAGGCTATGTTCAACGGTTTTGACGACGTTCTGAGTGAGGAGACCATGTGGCAAGTGTCGGAGAGCATCAAGCCGAGGGGTGGGAGATCGAGAAACGCCTCTGCCCCTTCTCCACCAGCCCCCACCCCTGCATCTGCACCGGCGCCCGCCGCTGTTCCAGCACCCCCGCCCGCTCATGCACAAACTGCTTAAAATTGCATTGAGCAATTATACCACAAAGAGGTGTGGTTACATTTTGAGCAAATTATATCATTTACCAGTTAGCTGATAGTAGCATTTGCAAACATATTTCTGATTGGATTTGAAAGGCTTTAAAAGGCTAAAAATACGTGTTAACTTTTGACTATGCGGAAAATTACAGACAATATTCAATAGCACCAAAATATGTGTAAATGAAAAAGGTTATATCATTTCGCTTTGTGCTAAAAATTAATTGATTGTAACCTGATTGCCTGCACACAAATTTTGTATTTTATTCTTTATAATTTTAGTAGAAAAGTTATTAAATTATGTAAAATTTTCTGTTTCAGGTATATATCAATCCAAAGAATACAGATGACGAGTAAATCATTTCGAAAAAAATTATAGAAATGCATGGAATTTTGTAACGACTTAAATAATTATTGTGGTTATCTGTCCTGAAATGGCCTAATTATATTTAGTGTGTTTTTAAATATGCTATTTACAAACTGCGACCTATCCAAAAGAGCGAGGTGATGGGTGACGAGAATTAAACAAAATGGTGAAAGAGCTTTCGTTTGGAACAAAGTGAACCTCAAATCAAATATAGTAGCCGGTACAATTTTAAATTCATTTTCACTCCAAAATAACAAAAGTTACTGTCATTACATATCAGCATGTGACTTGAAAGGTATACATACAATTCAGCTCGTAATTTTGTGTAGGATACTCTGAATATTGTTACATTATCTTGACTTGCCATAGATGTCGTTTACTTGTAATGTTTTATTAAATTAAGCTAAATTTGATGACGATATTTCTCTACAAAACATCGAATTAGTGCAGTCCTAAATTCGTAAGGTTTATAGTGTTTTGAGGGTGTTGGTTTAGTCGAGTATTATGTAATTCGCATCTTTGCATGTAGTGAAGTGTCGATAGCGTAATAGGATAGCTGTTCGTTCTAGCGCCGTGTTTTGCGATTTACACCCAGTAAGCTTGTGGGTTGGGACATATTGGGTTTAGAAGTTTACTGATTATATGAGTACAATAGGGTTAACAAAAATATCTAATACATCTTTATTACTTCTTCATAACTACTAAAACTTATCAATTACGAATAGTGCCAAACTAAAAATACCAATATGTCCCATTTCCATATAATTTTAAATATGTAAGGGTATTGACAATGCTTCATAAAAAGTACAAGTAATTATTATTTATGATGGGGATCTTTGAATTGGAAGCAAATAATAAATTCTTTAACACATTTATGTGATTTGATGTTTTACAAACAAGAATGTTTTACTTTCTCTTATTCAAAAGACGAACTTACGTGTTATAACTAAGTTATAATTTCGATAGAAAAGTTTTTCAAACCCCTTCAAATATTAAGAGGTAATATTTAACTAATTAATTAATATACAATAATTGGTGATAAAGTTTGAATAAGTAGTTAAACAGGTTAATCCTTACTGTTTGGCTATGTGCGCTTGATTAGTAGCGCCGAAAGTATGTATTAAGCAATGCCATTCTTATTCGAAGTTTAATTTTCATTGAGATGTTGGTTAATGCAATATTTTAATCAATTTCTCTAAATTTGCAAGTTGAAATGTATGCTTTTATTTTTGATATTCAAAATTTTATATTTTACTTATAAAATGTTTCCTATGAGGAAGCGTAAAATTTACGATAAAATACTTTTGAGATCTAAACTTGTTTACATGAAATGCGTCGCGTTCCCAATCTTTAATCTATAACTTAAGCTTTACGCTCAATACTTGCTCTTAAATAGCGTGAAGTTGTGTTTAATAATATAGATACATTCAATATGGAGTCTTAATTATTCACGTTAAGGCGAGTAAAGTTCTGAAAGTAACCATTTTGTTATATAAGGAAAATATAATAGCATTAATTTGCCGTAAGACGACCGCGGGCCTTGAATGGAATAGCAATAAAATATTTTTGGTCATTAGTAGACTCGCTACACAATTTGTGATATGACTCGTTTAGAGTGCTGCTTACTGCTCAGTGGACGTCCACTACTCATAGACAATTTTACTAGGTAAATGTTAGCGCTAGCAGTAAGCTTGGAGAAACTCTAGCGCATTAACATGTGTTACATAAACGTGTTACATAGTCTTATATAGCGAGATTGAGCAATACCGTGGTGTCGATGAAATTTGACGTGACGATGGTATTTGAAGCCTATCATTTAACGTTCATTCACGAGAACTTTATCTTTGTATAATATAATATATGACGACTGTTTGTTGTTTTATTTCGACGGTCTTGTAGAAAGATCTTTTCGCACTCAACGAATTGTGAGCAGGCTTCTTATGATAGGTTAATAAATATAATTTGTATTAGTGCGATCAGATCGTGAAGGGAATGAAGCGTAATTGATTTGTATGTGTATACAGTTTGTCATTATAGTTCAATATAACGAACTTCATTGTGCTACTGAATTAAGCGAAGTGATATGGACAAGTTAAACAACGAATCGATTTGCGTTTTTGAGGATGGTGGAAAACGTTGTTCGATGCAATAGAATGATTAGACCAATATTTAGAATGTTTTACAGTGCTATACTAGAACTTTTGCTGATACAGTGAATATTATGAATTAATATTCAGTATAGTTAAGTTGGTAGTTTTGTTACCATTTTTGTTGTCCGGTTTTGGATACACAACACTGCTATAACGGTGTGGTATAAATATTATTAAATGAAATATATTAAAGACTGCGTAAACTAATTACTCAGTATATTTGATGTGTAATTTAGTAAAAAACATTTAAATGTCTCATTGTATTGCAGAGTGCTTTATACCAACATATTTAGTGAAGTCGCCTATTGCAACTTGATCTATTATCTAAAAACCTCGAACGTTAAAACATTTTAGTTTATGGTCAATTTTAGGAAAATTTCGTACATATTTTTGTTGTATTAGCAACTTCAGTATTATGTTTTGAAAATGCCATAATGTTTAAAATGAATTATTTTTGTTTATTATTATTATCGACTGTTTTGCGTTTTACATGGTATACTGTTTATTTTTTAGTTTTAAGTATTTGAATGCATTAATAACTTTAGATTGTCCATTACTTTATAATCAACGGTTCACACTGTATTTTAATTGCATGTATGTACAGTTTACATTTTGTGTGTCGAGATTTTTTTTTGTAATTACTTTGTAATATAAATATAGCACGTTATTTACATTGACTCATTTTTCATTTCACACATTATTATGTCTTTTTACGCCTAAATGTAAAATAAGTTTGTAACGCAGGTTCAACAAAGTAAAAGATTGAAACAAGACGCTTTTTATGTGTTATTATTTAAGTTTTTACAAATTTTACGTCTCTGTCAATCCTTCACTTTTTGTTTCATCTGCTAAACTAAATTTTTATATATTCAAAGTTAAAAGTAACAATAGCTCTCGTCATAAAGACCAACCATCCTATTTCACGATAATATCTCGCAGCCATTTCAGCCAGAATCTCTTGCACGTTGTAAATAAATTAGCTCGCGAATCACTGGATCCGCGGGCTCTGTGGCCGATAAAGCTCTAAAAATCGGCAAAATGACTACCAGTATAACCATATTCCGAAAATAAGCAAGCAAATCGTCTGAAAGAGAAATGCTCGTCAATATAATATTACTCACCTCCATCACTCAAAATACAGTTCAAAACTTCGGTTTATATATTTTTTTTCAGGTACGTACTTAATTAATATTTTTTTGCACTCGTATTAATTTGGATTATACTGTTAAATAGTAGTAGTTAATAGAGATTACCGATTACTTTAACACAAGGGCTTTAATTGAAGCAAAAAAACTTTTTTATTTAAATCTGTATTTTAAGATTTGCGATGGTTAATTGCTCGAGATTATGAAATTGTGTTTAAATTTTTTAACTGACTTATAAATTATACGTTATAAAAAATTGCACAAAAAGACCACATAAACATTTTCATCAGTAGACAATGTATTAATAATACCTAAAATGAATCCTATTTTACTATTTCTAAAAATTCGTACAAGTTAATATTTTAAGTAAAAAGTTATCAATAATTATTAAAAAATATTTTTTTCTTCTTTCTTGGTCTTCTCTCCAAGCTTCCGTCATACAGTCTGCCTCCCGTTCTGTGCCTGGATAACTGACTTCCTGCATGAGCGAAGAATCTACGTCAGATCGTGGCTCATGACAGTAAATGCCGGCGTACCCAAGGGCTCCATTTTATCCCCCACACTGTTTCTTCTACAAATCAATGACATGCTTTCCTTCGGAAATATTCATTCTGTACAGATGAGAGTACAGTACATGCGGGATATCATGGGCGCGAAACTGCAGGGCGAGTGTAAACCGAGGCGAAATGAGAGAATCTTGTCATTGAACTCAATCAGGTTCTGGATCGCATATCCATATGGGGCTCAAACAACTTGGTCTAGTTCAATGCCAGGAAAACTCAGGCATGTGTGTTTTCGACGAAAAGATCGCCATTCTAATCCTTTCCCACTCTTCAGAGCACAATCTTAACGCCGCAGAATAGCGTCACTATGCTCGGTATAGAGGTTTGCTCCGACCTCAATCCGAAGAACCACATCGAATCCGTGATTAAAACAGCGTCTTGAAAATTCAGTGTCCTAAACAAGGTGCGGCGTTTTTTCACGCCTGATCAACTGTTTCTCGATGCTTTGGACGGGTTACAACGCTGCGCAGTTCGTATTATTGGCGATCCAGAGGTCATCAGAACCCTTGAACCTCTGGAGAGGCGACAAAACATCATGGCATTGTGCGTTTTCTACCGGCTGTACCATGGCGAATGCTCTGAAGAGCTCTTTTCTTTAGAAACACACGAGCGGGACTGCGGTGTCATAGACACACCGTCACCACCATCCCATTGCGCACAAAAAAATTTCAGATGCCTTTGTTGCACCTTGGGGGTCAGCAGTTTGAGGGTGACTGATTTAACAACTTTTTTTGGCATCAGCCATTTTCGCATTTGGACTCCACTTCCACTTAACATCAGGTGGAGTGGAGTCATTTGCTCTAAGTATAAAAAAAAAGTTATTCGCTTTGCTATTCCTATTTCAAGTGTTTTTTAAGTGTTCAAGTATTATTTATTTTGAGATAAACACACATATTTTGTCATTAACATGTATTAAAATAAAGCACTAGTATACTCATAGTTGGCAATGGAAACAACAGTACTCGATATCCCTTTTCATATTTGAACACGTTTATGCAAAAAACAAATCACGAATCACAATAGATGAAAAAGTAAAAAAAAAGAAAGCTATGCGTTATTATGTATCAAAAATATCACGAGTACATTCCTGCCGGCAATGGGTCAGCCATGAATATATTCGTGGTTGACAGCGATTGGGCAAAATAGGGCAAGTTTGAAAAAACCCTACTACCATCCAGAGTCGACTATTTATGTGGCAACGAAACCTCCATGTTACAAAGCAAGCGAAAAACTACTGTGTAATTATGCTAGCTACTGCGCCCTTTAACACATATTCGGCGTCGATGTTTGCATATTGTATCACTATGGGAATAACTGCTTAATGCATTTTGCACAGAATGGCGTAAACGTTGGACAAAGAGTCGGCATGTCCTAGAGTAATATTGTAAAGCTCAATAGGATGTACTGCGAATGTCAGGAAGTTGTGGACTGCGAGTGACCAACAGAATCAACAAAATGTTATTTTATTATACAATTACGCTTAATAACGTTTAATAAGTATTATAACGTAAGAGGTTTTTTTTTTACAATCAATATGTTTTCATAGGGTAAATACACATTACGTGTAGATTATTATTTTTACGGATGTAATTCTTTTGAAAACAATAAAGTAGACGATGATATATAATTTTTTTTTACTGGGAATGCTATTTATTAGAATTTACTACAATAAGAAATACAAAAAAAGTTATTAGGAAGAAAAGAAGAATTATTAAAGTAATTGTTAGTGACGCGATAGTAAATAATAAACACAGTGGTTAATATTAACTTTTAATAAATATTAAGATGGGTAATCAAACGGACAGCCCCACCGCGCCTACCGACACTACGTACTTTGCGTCGCGGAGGACTACCCCCGTCCGTCATTTGTCTCGCGCACGAGTCGGTAGCACGCGCAGTCGCTGACCGTTCGAGTGATTCAACTTTAAAAAGTTTGTTTCATTTTCCCATCGTTCATAGTAATCACTGCATATTGTCAATATTTTTTATTATTACAATTTACTGTTACCAGTTCGACGTTTTGCTTAACTTATTACAGTATTTAATACTTGTATAAGTTATAAATTTTTAGTATTATAATTACACAAAATATAAGTTCACTAAAACAAAGCTCATGTACAATAACAGTATTGCCATAAAAGTTTGTTTTAAACAAAAATCATACACGCTAACTCTTATATCCTGAGAAAGAGATTAGCGTAACAAATACAAATTTCGACTCCCAATATTCTTGCAATAATCATCATTGGTTTCACCGATTTTGATGAAATTTTATATGTATGTTCAGTAAATCTGAAAATCGGCCGTAATCTATTTTTTATATCTCTGAGTGATAAGGGTGGTACCCAAAAATATATTTTTTATTTTTTCAACAAAACTTATTTTTGTTTTTTATGATGTCCTATTAAAAATACTTAAAACTATACATTTTCAACCGTCTGCCACTATCCCCTATTATTTAATTGTGATCTTAGTAATACAATAATTTTTAACCCCGATCAACAACTGATCAATTATCACTTAATCAGTTATCCCTGCCAGGCGCCTACCGGTCTTATTTCTCACCCAGTCAGCAGCATGGCGTAGGGTTGAAATTGAAATCGGTCTCTTGTCCTTCTCACACTATATACCTTTTCTAACTCTACACAGTTTAGAATAAACGTACAACAATAAGGTACTTTTTTTTCCCACTACAATATTTCCTACAAGTAATTTATATGGTGGAACAACGTTTGCCGGGTTAAAATGTTTTCTTATAAAACCTGAAGGACGGGTTAAGTGTTTGTTACTGAAAAATTGATATAAATATTATCTTTATATGTCAAATAAAATGTAATTTTTTAGGTTATAAAAATTTGGTGAATAAAGATTAGATTTTTTTTATTTATCCGTAAAGAATTATAACTTATAACACAGAAAGCAGCAGTATTTAAAAAAAATCAAACGTCACTATAAAAACAGAGAACGTGCATTACATTATTCATTTATTTACGTAAGAGACTATTTTCTTCGAAACACTAAAACAAGTTCTCTGTGAGTAGTACAAGATCCTTACAACGGAGTTGAAATCAGAAACTAAAAGAAAGTGAACCGGTCACTTTCCGAATCTTGAGTTTACCACAGTGTATACGCTAGAGATAATTCGATGTAATATACAAGTAAATATAAAAATGTTTTAATAATTGCTTAAACATCGGCGTGAGGCACTTGAAGTCGAAAATCATGATCGATCTCAAAACTTCTTTTTAGTAGTAGTTATTAACAGAAACATTTGTAATATGGACCATATTGTTAATTTGGACGTAATTGCACGCAAGACTGATGGAAAAAGAGGCTACTGGGAATAGAAGGAATCGAAAAAGGGAGTATTTTGAACTTTTTGCCTTATAAAAAGAAATTAAAGAAGATGGTCATAAATCTTAAACGATCTTTCCAAATGTACATTATCTTTACTGCAGGAAAATGTGCAGACAGTTGCTTCGGAGGTATGTTCGCTGAAGGAACGCATAGTTCAGAACGAAATATTCGGTGAGTATTGAAAGCAATCCTAAACATATCAAGAATACTTTAGTACTCGCGAAATATGCGCAGAAAGAAATCCCTCCGATTTGTAGTACGACCGTGATGTATATATGTTACCAAAAAATGATTTATTCCCCAAATAAGGATTTGGTTTTTTTGTAACTTTTATTTCACATAATAAATATAGTCATACTATCAAGATCCAAAAATATTCATCATTTTCATAAGAAAAAGTAATATGAAAATATTTTAATGAATTTATTGTTATCACACAGTGTTTTAAAAATATAGAATAACATAATTAGTCGGTCAGTAACAGAAGAAGCACAAACCCTAATACAAAAAGCTATACAAAAACATTAAATTAATGTATAATAATCAGCACGGACAAACAATTTTGGCACTTACAAAAGATCACAGAATAAAATAAATCTTTAATTAACAAATTAAAATTAATCGTTCTTCGTATTGAACTTATTGTTTTTTCTTATAACGCTTAGGGTATAGCTCACACAATACAGGCAACCTTTTAATTAGAAAGCAGTGGAGGAGTGTTGTAACAATAGCACACGTTTCGTGTTGTTACACAAATGGGACATAAATGGTATAAAAACAAAAATCAAATTTTTATTAAATTGCAAGGCAACTCGGGCGGCAAATTTAGCAATTTACTCTTGCACGGTAAAGTAAGACCCCGCTTCGTTGGCGAACAAGCGCGGCCTATGGTCGCTGACGCAAGACAGTTGCGGCCTAACACCTTGTGAAATGGTCGTATCTGAAGCTATATTAAATTCGACCCGTCTCAATGGGTTTTGTTAAGCTGAAAAAACAAGTAGACGAGGCGCGCACACTCTCTTAAATTTAATTTTAGAAATGAAATCGCGATCTCTACATTTCCCAATTTTAATATGATCTGCACGCCAATTTAAAATAATTCAACGCAAAAAAAAACTATCGAAGCTTAATCAAGTATGAAGTGGATAAAAGTAGTGGTTTTACTTAATATTTTCGTGTTAAAGTGTGGGGCAATGACTCAGATTGACTTACAGGAGTTTAGTGATTTTTTAGAAAAAACCTCTCAGTTGCATCTTAACTTAAAGAGTAAGTTAAAAAGTACTATCATTAACATTAAACAGTTATAAATTTACTATAATAAATAATCTACTGGTGAAAACTTATTAATGGCATTGTTTTGTTCTATATTACGTCAGTATTAACTAAGTTTAAAAATAATCTTGTTGAATAAATAAAAGTTATTGATTGTTCTCTCTCTTTTTGCTTACTGCACTGTACTAATTATTTTTTCTAAATACTGAATTGGAAAACTTGTCAAAAATAATATCACTTAAAGTATTAAAAATATTGGGTATTTATTTCTTTTTCTTTAATAAAATTCGTTAGGTAATCCCGACGTTGAAGCGGACGATGATGAAACGGTTTTGGATAATGCGTGGGAGGAAAGTGGTAAATTTGAAGGAGACCTTATTCTAAACGAAAGACAAAGGCAACTGATTGTTAAAGATGTTGCCGAAGGACTTTCAAGGAATGGCCTTAGAGACAGCACTAAAAGGTGGCCAGCTAATGAAGTGGTGTACTACATACAACCTGAACATTTTAGTAGGTACCATTAAATGTAATTAATACATTTTTAATAATAATTTTAAATAAAATGTGTAACAATAGTTACGAAATAAGTTTTATATACATTAGGAAAGAACTATCTAAAAAGTCTGTGAAAGAAGTACCACAATTCGTCTATTTAAAATAGTCACATTATTTCAAGCGCTTGAGCATAACGGAAATACGAATCAAGTATTTCTAGTATTTTAATATAATTCGGACTATGTGACATCTTAATGATATAACACTTCAATTTGCTTAAACATAATTTTCACATTGAAGTCTCTAATAACACACGCATTGTAAATAACCAATAATTTTAATTGTTCCCTTTTATAGATGAAGCTCAATTACAAGCAATACAGAATGCAATTGATGATATTACACAAGCGTCATGCGTTAAATTTCGTCCATACAAAAAGGGGAACCGTGATGCTGTGGTGATACAGGTAATTATTTAATACTCATATATAGTTTTAATTCGGTAAAATATTTAGCACATCGTAAAGTTACAAAGATAAAAAACTACTCTAAACAATTACCTTAAAAGTTTATAATATGTTCCTTAGTTAATCTAGAAGTATAGTAAGTTATTTTTATTAATTATTACAAGTTTTCACATTTAAAAATGATAAACTAAATATTTACATAATAGTAATACATACAAAGGTGTTAGAAAATTTTTATCTCGAAATGTACTTTCAAAACAATTTGTTTACATAATTATCATTTTAGTTAATCTTGTATTCAACTGTTCTAAATAACTGGTGCTGTGGTTGTATCTGTAGGTAACCTAATACAATCGAGTTTCTCGTACGCGGACGTAATACCAAAGTAGGAAGTAGTTAGGTTATCTAGTTATATACTACGTAGTAGGAGTAAAGGATTTTAAATAAAAATCTTTACTTTGGGTTATGTTTATATGAAGTGTTACAATATAAAACATAAAGTTTACTTTTTTAATTGAAATAACGACCAACATTATTGCGAATGAATTAAGGTCTTTTACTGGAAGACCCTTTAAAATATATAACGGATTCCTAACATAACTTAAAGAATTGCTGTCACGGCCTTAAGTAGTAAAGGGCATGGGGTGATAGCCAATGTGGTGATACTGAGAAGAAGGTCGCATACCGGTTGATGCAGTGTAGTTGGGCTCTCACAAGCTGCAAGGATAGTGAAAGCGCAGGATAGATTGGTGTAGAGATATTTGAGGGAGGCCTACGTTCAAGCAGGAGCGTTTATCTGTTAATGACGAAGATGACGGCACAGAGGATTTGAAAATTCTGACCTAACGCTAAAGAGCCCTGATTTTCTTAATTTAAAAATTCTTTTGGAAAATTCCGTGGTCTAAAATGAAGCCGTTAAGATTTTTCCGTTGTATAGCGAACAAATGCAGCCTGATATTTAATAGCGATATAAAGTTGTAGTTAAACTAACCTTAGTAGATATTTTTATTATTACGTAAAGTACATATATTTTATTGGTTTTTCGTAGGGTAGTAGACGCGGCTGTTTTTCGCAAGTTGGTTATCAAGGAGGCTACCAGGTATTGAATTTATCTGGTCGACACCCAGTCGGTCGAGGATGTTTTCGCCATGGCACCGTAGTTCATGAACTTCTCCATACCCTCGGTTTCTATCATATGCAAAGTAGTCCCGATAGAGATGACTATATTGATGTTCTCTGGGAAAATATTCTTCAGCGTAAGTACAATAATTTTTCCATAATATACTTTACCATGCAGTATCAAGAATATATATAAAACAATATATAAATATACACTTAGAAAAGTTATAGATTGAAGTAAAACTGTTTCAGGAAGTGTTTTATTGCTACCTGTTTTATTTCACCAAATAAATCATATAACGTAAAGCATCATAAGCCGCTATTCCTTTTTTTAACGTGGGGAAATCCTACATACGAGGGGTGTTCAATAAGTAGTGAGAATGTTATATATACTTCTTGGTAAGAAAAATATAAATACTGGCAGACATAGTCATTTTTTTGCTTCGTTTCGGAACCTGTTGGCGAAAATAGTGAAAATTCAAGCACGCGCGGTAATTAAATACTTGTGCATGAAAAATTTCAGTACGGAGCAGATTAGACTTGCGGGAAACATTAGGTATTATGCCCTTCCATATTCTACAATTGCACGTTGTAATGCTGAAATTAAGCGAGGAAGAACTTCCGCCAACGACGACCCGGGCTAGGGAAGCCCTATGACACGAGTAACAGAACAAATGGTTAAAAAAGTTGAAAATAATATTTATCCGATCGTCGTGTCATAAAACGTACATTAAGTTTTATAACTAATGAAGTAAAGATTTCGATAGGGAGTATCCATAATATTATACACGACTATTTGGGCATCAAAAAAGTGTCAGCGCCCTGGGTGCCTAGAATGCTTACGAACGCGCAGAAACGAACCAGACTAAGAATTTCAGAAAGCTGTTTAGATTTGTTACAACAAGAACCTGCCCGCTTTTTAGCTAGATTCATAATTATGGATGAAACTTTGCTTCACCATTACGATCCTGAAATGAAACAACAGTTCATGACCTGGAACAGACCGTCATCTCCGTTATCTAGGAAATTTAAGGCAATTACATCCACCGGCAAGGTTATGGGTTTTCTTTCCTGGGATAGCCAAGGGGTAGTTATGATAGATTACCTCAGTCATGGATCCACTATTACGGGGTCTTTATATGCAGATGAAATAAAAAATGTTGTGATGAAATACTTGAGAAACTGCGTGAAAAACTAGCAATAGCTGTTTTGTTCATCAAGATAACGCCCCTGGGCACAAGTCCAAAGTTGTAATGGCGGCCATTGAAAAAGCTTTCTTTTAATCGATGGACCCACCGTATTCACTGGACCTCGCTCCTAGTGATTTTTATCTCTTTCCGCTGCTAAAGGAGTGATCGCTCTGTACACGATTTTTTTCGAAGGTACAAGGTTTTTTTTCGAAAAGGAACATTAGGTTTAGAAAAAAGATATGCCAAGTGTATCCTACTAAAAGGTGACTACGTTGAAAAAAAAATAACATTTATTAAATGATAACTGCATCTTAGTCATTCTCACTACTTATAGAACATCCTTTGTAGATAGCCTTCCGCTGCGGTGATAGCGAGGGGGTTATGGCGACCTTTTAACGACTAAAACCCAACGGTGTTTCTTAGTATGCCTTCGGATGGAACTACGGGTCCTGCAAAATGTTCCACAAGAAACATTTTTAGATCTAGTATTATATATCCTAAAATAGTGCTGATTTGTGCTAAATAAAATCACTAAGATGTCAAAACGTGGTACCTGAATAGAAATAACATTTACCTCGAATTCATATGCAGAATATATCGTATACAAACATGTGAACAAACTACTCATCATTTCATTTTATGCGATAAAATATAGTTACAAAATATGTACAATATTGTAATCATTGGAGTAAACTCTGTTGTCGAATGTCGTCGTTAATATATTTTAATCTGAATGTTACTCATTTGTAAATTCATTTACTTGCAGCCGCGCGTCATAACTTTCGAAAATACAACACATTTGCTGTTTCTGATTTCGGTGTCGGATATGACTACGAAAGTGTATTGCACTATAGTAAAAAAGCATTTTCCTCTAATGGACAAGATACTTTAGTACCAAAGCAGGTAATAAACGTTTGAAGTAAATTTGAACTAACATAAAAAGGTGTTTACTAATTAATATTATATTCTCTATTCTTTTTTGCCTTAGTTCACCTTCCTACATTCGCAATCCTTTTACTTTTCTTGCTCCCAAGGTCAAAAAGGTTGCTCTAGCAAATTTTCACTTTCTCTTTTACTGTCCAAGCGGTGATACTGAAATTCCCTGCCTCTACCAACACGTAAATGCTCGTCGCTCGCTGTATTTAAAAAGCGCGTAAAAGAGTACTTTTTGTCTTCATAGTTTGTTCCCTTGTATGCTTTTATCTATAAGCTTTGTCTGTGTATTATATGTGTATGTATATGTATGTATGTGTATAAATATATAGTTATATAAAGTTATTTATTCATATTATTATTTTTGTTAACTAATTACATATTTTATCCTCGCTAGACCTCCCATAATCTATTTCTTTGTCATAAAGGTTAGTTGGTAGAGAACTCACAATGAGATAAGGTCGCCTGAATGATACGTTTTCTGCTTAGAATAGTTTTAATTAGTATATAATATTTAAAAAGTTTTTAAATAAATAAATAAAATAAATAATAATTAATTTTATTTTTAGAATGGTGCTGATATCGGACAAAGAATTGGTTTGTCTGAAAAAGATACACAAAAATTAAATAAAATGTATTGTGACGCTGATTCTAATAATGAGGATGCTGGTACTATATCTCAAAGAAAACCAAACAAGAAAGAGAGTTCGAAAAATAAACCTTTTGAAGGTCATGGAATAGGATATCATCAAGGTAAAACTGTGATTATCAAGCTTCCTGCGGCAGAAATCTATCCGTTATCTGATTTATCAACATTAAATATATTTGATTATTTTAGTAATACATCGCAAGCCATGCCGAAAACGAATGTCAAAAATGATGGATTTGGAAGAGGAGTAGCAACTTTACGTGACTTAAATACACGTTTAGTAGATGAAATCTTAATACCTCCCGCTTATAGCGTCGATCTTTCGAATGAATATAATATTAGTACAAAAATACAAGAAACCTTGCCCAGCGAAAATAATACTTCCGAACTATTGTCGAAGGATAATGAAGATGAGAATCAATTAAACACGGAATATGTTAAAGAGGTGTTATCTCAAGACGAATTAGTAAATCATAAGTCACATGTTAACGTTGGCGAAGAGTTCAAAAAGATAAATGATATAATAAAAACTAAAGTTTATCCTTCAGAAGAAAGAGATAGTTATAAAATAAAGAATGATTACACTGCTTTTTCCATTCCTGAAAGTGTTCAATTGCATAGCGGATATTCTAATTTAGACACTGATGTTAAATTAATTGCGAATATGAATCGTTATGGAAATGAAAAACAGTCTGATTATGACATCAAGATATTAAAACCAAAATATACTTTTGGAGAAGAAGATTATTGGAACTCTTTCCATGACGACAAGGAGATTTATTTATTACCCAAATTTAATTTAAAACTATTAACGGAAAGTTTTTCCCAACGAAATGATTATTAATAACCACGAAAAATAAAAATGTTGACTTTGCTGGATTCATATATACGAGGGACGTAGGGCCCATAAATAAAAGAAACAACAGTCAAGCATTCATTGTTCGGCATTTATTGTATGTTTTCACAAAATCATGATTTCAAGTTAATACAAATAATACTTATAATTATAATTGAAATAACAGCTATTTACTTAATAGACACGTTTACACAACATTTATTTACGAGGAAAAAAACTATTTCTAATATTTTATCTATCCGTTTATTTCGATAAAGCTTAGAAATATGCTCGAATAGTCTTTCACTGGCAAATAACTGTTGATGTAAAACTATAGCTTATTCTTTTTATGTAAATAGGGTTGCAAACAAAAATATTTTTGAACGTATGCAATTGTGATCACATTTCAAAATAATGAAAAAAGTTTTAACATTATGGTAACTAGGCCACATTGTAATTATTATCCGCTAGGATAATAACAACAATCCCCAAATAGCTAACGCATGTATAAAGACGACTGTAGAAAATAAATAGTTAATAGTTTTAATAATAGGTGACTAAATTATACAATTACAAGGAAATTTAATACGGGTAATTTTATTGAATTATACCTAGAGAAGTAATACAATGACAACAGTTGTTATTATATTTTCAAGAGATATTTGTGATAAAGATAAATTACTGTAATTATAAATACTGTCTTCATAGAAATTGAGGTCATATCTGTAAGTAAAGTATTATAAGCAAAAGTGTTTTATTTTCATTAATAAAATTTACGCGTATGTATTTCAGAAATCAAAATCTGATTAAAACTCTTATGAAGTTGAAAATGTATAAAACTGTAGTTAATGTTAAGTAATAACAAACGTAAATAGGTAGACAAAATAAAACAAAGAAATATAAAGAAATATTTGCGTTAAATAGCTGATGATGAGATAGATGCCGAAAATAGTTTTTTTTATTTATTTATTCACCAATAAAGACAAGGTGTTTAACGTAATATAATAAATATGTAACTTATAACACTCGTCCCTCTTCAATTAATTTATATTTTATTTAATAAATAACATTGTTAATATAATATATATACACACATAAAAATTAATGGAAAAAAGTGTTAAGCATGTTGTTCGAAACGATTAGATTGATCACTATAAAAATCTATTCGTAGGTACATGTATTATAGAAGTTTTTGATTTATATCTTTTATTAATTGAATTATCCACTAGTAGTGTATGAAATTCTACATATTGCCGTCTAAGTAGCGTTCGTTTGTACTATTGGTTTTCGTAAAAATAATAGATGATAATTGGTGTTATCTATCTGTCCATGTCTTAATAGTTTTTGTAATCAAAAAATTGTCATTTGTTTTAATGTTATATACCACTACACTTCTGTCACATAATTGCTGGAAACGCTCAACATTGAAATAGCTATTCACAGATCATTACCACGGATAAGAAGCATATTCATGCAAACCATGGAAGAGTTTGAAGCGAAGTTACCGAGGAGTAAATCACCAATCACTGATACTGTAGTTTAATAAAGCAGCTCAAAAGTAGCAAACTTAGTAAATATACTAAGTTTGCTATTTTAAAGACGTGTATAAATCCCTGCGTGCCTTGCAATACCAAAGCTCCATGCTCAGTCAAGGACTTGATAACTTGGAAATGCGGAGTAGGCGTAAAATTATTCTCATCCATGGAGTTACCGAGAATATTCGAAAAGATCTCGCAGGTACCACGATGACGAAGTACAAAAATTAAAACTGCCTGGTTTAACTAAAGCCAATGTTAATAGATCTTATAGAATGGGTCGATCACATCTGACCGACCCCATCCTATACTCTGTTAGTTCAGTGACATTTACTTACAAGACAAATTGTGGTCATCAAAAGCTATCTTAAAAAGTACCGGAATAACCCAGTCAGAATTCTTGACCAAGACACGTCACAAGTTTTTTATGGAGGAGCAAAAACGTTACGGAGTAACGTAGTGTTGGATATCACAGGACTTCATTTATTTGATTGGGTTACAAGTAATGTTCTATTGAATATCTAGTATTAATAAATTTGGATGCACTGGAACAAAAAGTTTAAAGCTATTGCCAGCGTCGTCTTTCGCGATCACAGCTCCGCCTAAGACTAAACGGGCATCTTGTCGCAAGTAATTGGTATTAAAATATAATAAGGGGGTAAATGTAAATAAAAAACACTTATTCTCAATATTAACATCGAGTTCATATTGTGCCTTAAACTTGTAGATTACTTCATTTATATGTAGTTTTATTAGTAGTACCCACTTTTTTTTTGTTGTATTTATTATAATTTATGTGGAATGTTTCTGTACCTATCTGTTTGTCTGTTTACTTTTTTTTCTGTTTTACTGTGAGTAGAGTATCTTTCTGAGATTTTTTTATTACTAAGAATTATTCTGATTTTCTTTTACTTTGTCTTTAAATTTGTAGAAAATTCTCAACTAGAACACAGCTGGCAGGTAGACAAAATTGGAGTATATTTTTATTTTTAGTAACTAAAATATAATATTACATACGAGTTGCTCGTGATGGTTATAGCAGTAACCCTACTCTTCATGATTCTCTGAATTCATTGCTAAATGATGTTTTACAAAATTAGGCGTAGTGTATATTAATGCTCAAAGCATACCAGCACACTATGTACATATGCTGGCGAATTTTAATTCCAAAAAACATCCAACCGTTCTCGTTTCAGAGTTATGGTTGAAACTATGTTCATCCTTCTAAGCTTAAGTCATTAAAAGGCTTCCAACTTATACAAAATTATCGCACTGGAATGGATGCAGGTGGTGTTGTCATATATCTTCGTTCTAATATTTCATTCACCATCATTACCATGACAACCACCGTTTCAAGATGCTAGTGAACATCTGTTTTTACAAATGTCATTTTCTAACCGTAAATTCCGTGTAGGTGTGTATTACTGTCTTTCCTCACGTTATTAATCTTTTCTCATTTTTTGAAAAGTTACTCGAGAAATTTTCACCTCTACATGCTTACAATATAATTATGGGTAATTTTAGTATATGCCTGTTCAACCATGATTCCCGTTCGGATATTTTAAAAATATTGTCCAAGCTACCAATTTATCCATTCTTCGTTCACATACTACCTATAATAAGCCTTTTAGACTTAAATTTGGTATCTTCCCCTGATCATTTAGTAAAATATGGCCAGTGACCAGCAGAGGAGTTTTCGTACCATAACTTAATATGCATTTCGCATAAAATACAACCATCTAAAGTGAAGCCTAAAGGAAAAATGCAAAATTTTTCTACGTAATTTCAATTTATGAATATGAAGTTTTTGTGAAATGATGCCTGCAATACGGATTGGTCTGTAATGTTTGCCGTTGCATCGTTAGATGAAAAGGTTTTTCAAAAAAAAGGTTGTTAATTACAATAAAATTTTGACAAAACTATGACTTGTATGCTGTTTTTAAAAAAGTTAAGCATTATCCGAGGCTTCTTTAATTGATCAAATTCGAGTTGAATTGCACAAAAACTCGTTGCTAAGGTGAGATAGAAACATTTACCGACTAATGAAAATATAAAAAAAATATTCAGTGTATCATTGCTGTGAAATCGCTGCAATAGAGTGTGTAGGGATGCACAACGCAGGTTTATTCATGAATCTGTTAAAAGCAATGACCCCAATAAGATATGGTCATTCTTACGGTTGCTTGGCGTTGGAAAGTCGCAATAAAATTAGAATCCTAAAGAACTGGACTTTTATTCACTTAATCTTGGGTTAGAAACATCTAATCTAATATTATTAAATCAGGCGTTATATTAAGTAACAATGAAAGTAACTATTATGGTTTTTAGTTTCAGCATACTACACATCACTGGTTATGTGACTATGGGTACCGCTTGTAGTTGGTGTTATCTATCTGTCAATGTCTTAATAGTTGTAATCAGAAAATTCTCATTTGTTTTGAAGTTGTTATTACATTGCTACATACAAAACAAATAATGTATTGTATAACTTTTTTGGATAGTGATTATTATTTAATATTCAATGAATACTTTATAGTGTTAAGTAAAATATCTCTGTGACAGTGTTTAATTTCATATACACATTTTCATGGGTTGTGCTGTGTCGGGTGTAAATAAAGTCACGATGACGTTGTTTAGTAAGAACTCTAACGACGCTCGGGCTAAATTAGAACGTAAATTATACTGGGCTAAAGAGTCGCCTGATTCAGACTTTGACCTATCGGAATGTGATTTAAGCCAATTACCATCGGGAATATTCTCCATTTGCAAAGTTTATCGTAAAGATAATTTATACCTTCAAAAGAACTATTTGCATTCTATAGACCATGGTGGTGTATTATCAGATTTACATCTAATAAAGATTATTGATATAAGTTTTAATAGATTCAGTTTCTTGTCAAATGATATAAGGTATTTAGTGAACCTTACTGAATTACATATACAAAACAATCTTCTAAAATCACTTCCAGACAACATTAAATACTTACAATGTTTGAAGGTCTTGGATGTATCAAACAATAAATTGATGAAATTGACACCATCAATTGGGAATTTGAAAGCCTTAAATAGACTAAATATTTCTCAGAATGAAAATTTAAAAGAACTTTGTTCTGAGCTTTGTTTAGCAAGGAATTTAGTACATCTAATTCTTGATGTAGACACATTAATATTTCCACCCATAGAGATTTTAAGTAAAGACACACAAGAAATAATGAAATTTCTTTGCAATATTCTTAATGTAGAATATGTACCTCCACAGACTCTGGAATCAGGTTTTTCAACAATTCGTGAAATGAATAAGAAACAGGATTTATTTTTAAGACGTAATACAGTAACCTGGGAGGAGCAAGAAGCTGCCATAATTGAACAAGAGAAAAGGATACATAAAGCAAATCAGAAGCAAAGGGATAAATTCCTTTCAGAGATCATTCAGGGACAATTGAGCTTGGATACAGAAATAGCCAAAGTTCATGAAGGGAAAGAAGCTGAAAGACAACTATTATTGAAAGCGATACAAGATGACGAAAGAGAAATTGATGTAACTGTCAAGAACTTCATTCAATCAGATGGTCTAAAGCCAGAAATTATACACCAGCAACTTGAATATGAAAAAGCTGAACATGACAGATTACTTGAATTAGCTAGGCAGAACTATGACAATATTAAAAAATCAGATGTTTTAAAAGCTATGGAAAATCTTATCAATGATGAATATTCTGCCAACTATTTTTTAAAAACTTATAAAGATAATTTAAACAACATAAGAGAAAATATCCTTATAAAAGAATTTGAAAGTACCTCAAAGTTAAATGAATATTTAACTGCCAAAAACAATGCACGTGTAGTTTTAGTTCAAGAGATTTTAGAAGATGAAAATATACAAAAAGCTCTAGTCACATCTTTGCTGGAAAAAGTAGACTCAAAAACCTGGAGCTTGAATGAAGAAATATCTTTAGTTTCTTCTCATTTAGCAAAGTTAAGTGTAATTGAACAGGAGAAAAAAAAATTACACATAGTTTATAATTATAATGAACTGCTTAGTCAAAGAGAACAATTATTAAATTTGTTGGATGATTTGTTTGATCAGAAAAATAAGAGAAAAAAGCAGTTAATTGAAACCATTAAAGAATTTGAAACAGAAAATAATGCTACCACAGATTTCTGGTTAAAAAATTATCAAAAACTTATAGATTCAGCCCCTAAAAACTTGTTGAGTGTCAGTAAACACTTAGACCCAAAATTTGCAAATTATCTTTTGCAGGAGGAAGTTATTCACTGTTTACCATTTTTAGTTAAATTTTTGTTCTCAGGTGACTCTTTAGTGAAAATAACTACTGAACAATTAAAGGACAATGGTGTGACACTCTCAGCAGATAGAGACGGAATTATCAGAGCTATAGGTCAGTATTTAAATTCTGAAGTTAAAGACAACTTAGGAAATATAGGTGATACTAAACACACTGCTCCATTCCTAGTTGAGGACCAAGTTCGTTCAAGGGTGTTGATATCTAGTGAAGAACAGAATGCATTGGAGGGTGAATGTGTCATCTGTATGGACAATAAATCAGAAATAGTGTTTGTACCATGTGGCCATTTGTGCTGTTGTCAAAAATGTGGTATGACAGGCATTGATTTGTGTCCAATGTGTAGAACAAATATAGAAAGGAAAATAAAGGTATTGATTTCTTGATTTATGGAAAATATTCAACTTATATATGTAATACAAGACATGCTCTAAGGATATGCTACTGTAGTACATACAAAAATAAAATTAAAGTTAAAATACTTACCTTTTATATTTTTAATTTACGAAAGAACTATATTTTGTGTTTTTCAAGATTGGCTAGTCGACTTTGAAAGAGATTCTTTGTGCTATAAAAGTTTGTTAAAAAGTTTTTCTGACTAAAATTTTCATTAAATTTCACCAGAACAATTGACTGAACAAATATTTGTGATTTTTAATAAAATTAATTTTACAATGCATTGCTAATTAAAGAATGGTTATATGATGATTGATGCCTGTTAAAATATTTCATAATACGAGTATGAGTCAGTGGTGTATTCATAGCAAGGTAATATAAAATGAATAGGTTTTAATAATGATGTCACTTATTCTCCTTAACCCATTGATTGCCAATTATTAATATCTTATATATAATTATTGATATCTTATAGAGGATGTTGATGTCTACATTAACTAGAAATGGTTATTTGAAATTAGAATTATTAGAAAAAATGAATGAAAAATGTATATAGTGTAAAGACAATATTAATTAATATTTTTTACTATTAAAATTATAACTTAGACCATAACAACATGTATTATTAAAATAAAACTGCGGCACCCGCGACAGCGTGCTAAGTGTGCTTGGCAGTCAATGGGTTAAAAAAAGCATATGAATCAATCAATCTAATTTGTGCCTTCTAAATGTTTGTTATATTTGTATATTTGAAGTTGAATAGATGCTATTACTATGTTGAAGTAATAAATGGCTGTGAAATATTTATGAATTTGTAATTTTAAAACTAAATTACATGTTAAAATTTAAATCTTCGAGTGCATTACTGACTTCATAATTTTACACTTTCTTTTTTGATTATAGTATTGCATTCATTTTTATTTAAATTTGGGCCAATATGGAGATGCAATTTATGTAAACAAACTGCAATACGTCTACGCCTCTTGTTAAAAACTCTTAAATTTTAATACGTCTAATTATCACTTTATTTTAAACAATTATTATATTCCGCATTATTAATTAAATGATGAATAGAAACTAACAAATGTTTTATTTGGCAATTAAAAGATATGAAAACAATTTTTAAAGTTTTGATATCAAAATAGTTGACTTGGCATTCATAAATTATAATATTACACAAGGATTTTATCAGCTAATGTTTACTTTCAGTAGCTACAAAAATTTTGAAGCGTGCTAATGGTTTGTAGCATTGATATTAAAAAAGTATATGTTACGTTATTACAAATATTATATTAATAATATCAAAATTTTAAAATGCTTTTATTTATCAATGGATGCTAGGCAACACTTTATTAAACAATTGATCTCCAATTTGGCTCAAGTATTCAAGTAGTTTCTGGTTTGATAATAATCAGGAATAACGAGTGTTCTGATTAATACTTTTATTATATGACATGTATGCTAAGCCAATGAGTATTTATTGACATAAAATATAAATTACTAAATTTTGCTAATGTTTAACAAAGTTTTACTGTTGATTCATGAATGTATATGTATATATATATAATGTATAATATTTATAAATATCATACATTTTTAATTTTTTCTCAAAATTTTGTAAAAATGTTAAATTTAACTTTATATGTAAACAATGATATTTAAAATAGTGGTATTATTAAAATACAATAGAATTAAATATTCCTTTCTTTACTGTACTGTTATTTATGAACCAAATTTTTGCTTTGGTCTAAAAATATTTAAGTATTATGTAGGTGCTAATAAAAAACAAGTTGTGAATAAATATATTATACACTGTTTTTATTAAGTATCAGTTGATGATTAACTAAAATGTTATCAGTAGGTAATTTTTTTTAAATAATTACTGGTAAGTGGGGACCTTTAAATTTAATATCTAAGCAATATTGCATGAAGTAGAATTAAGGAGAAAAATAAGTCTTGTCAATTTATTACCATGTTTTTTCCTACTTTGTACTTGTTAAAAAATTATTAAGAATAAATAGTTAATGCACGTTCTTATCGTTTTAATATCTATCTTAAGGCTACTAATAAATATGATTATGATTTTTTTAACATATTTGCTTCAATCAATATCGGTACTAGATAAGATGTTATATTAGCACTAATTTCTGATTGCACTAGTCGCTTCTCTGAGCTGTGTTATTTTTAAATTAATATTAAGATAAATCCCCCTCCTGTATGTAATGTAATTTTCAAGTCCATAAACAGGAAGAATAAAAAACAAATAATTTTGAACCCCTTCCTTTACCTCACTTAGGGATGGAATTTCAAGAAACCCTTTTTTACTAGATGAAGTTCATCCATTAAGGAAGTTTTCTTGTGATAATGAAGCACGTCACAAAGAACACTCTAAATTGGATGTGTCTAAGACCAGTGGTGTATGTTGTAAATTGATATATAAGTCAGTTAGTGAATTAGACAGAACTTTGAATTTTATATGTATAGATTATATTACAAAGAAACAACCGTGTGTGCCAGGCCACGCATAAACATATAGAGACATTTGACAGGATTCCATCCGGCCCATTCGACTTGTAATTATCATGAGAAAAAAAGTGCTTTTCTAACGGAGCTTTGTCGAAATTGGATGTTTGGAATGGAGCACGTACACCGCGGATGGTACGTGGTGGGATTTCCCCGTCATCCAGGTTTGAGCTGGCTGCAAAGAGAGACGCCAAAAGTTCCGCTTTCTCTTTCCAAATATGGGCCAGTGTGTGATTATCTCTGTGTAACGATGGTAGGGATAGCTGATAGAAATTCCCCTATACAGCTTTTGCGAGCGACCAAAATGCTCCATTTCCCGATGGAAGGCTAACTAGTCTCTCGCCAATTCTGCTAACGTGCTCCAGCTTTGCAGAAGCAAGTTTTCTTCTGCAGGATCTGGATGCATAGTTATGCTCCTTTTTAAGTGCGGCGGTATTTACATCCCGAGATACCGATGCACTGACCCAGGCTTGATAACATTCCCGCTTACGATGCGACGCCGCTTTGTAAGACCTACTAAACCAAGGCCGATTCCTGCCGCCGACAGATACCACAGAGTGTGCAACGAAAAGTTCCATCCCGTGAAGTACAACACCAGCAACCGACTCGGCTATGGTGTTAGGATTATCCGGCGAGAAGCATATCTGCCTCCATGGCTAGAATGCATAGAAAGACCGTAATTTATCCCAATCTGCCAACTTGTAGTGCCAAACACAGCGGTTTCTCTTGGATCATGAGAGCGACGTGAACGTGAGAGGTACCATGCACTGGATCAAGCAATGATTCGACGACCCAAGGGAGACATCAATGGAGACCAAATAGTTGTCCGGATGAGTGGTCAGCAAAAAGGTTCAACAGTGAAGGTGTATGATATTACACATTAGGGATGCACGTGTGTGTAGTAACCAGCTGTGTCAGATCAAACGCCAGACCAAAGTCGTAAACAGATCTCCGAGCATGATCAGTGATGCGTGAGCCAAGCCATTCGGCGTAGTGGGCGTTAAAGTCACCGAGTATGACGATTTCTGTGGAGGGGCTTTCTTTGAGCACAGAATCTGTAGCCATTTGGACGGGGTCAATAAGTTGGTCTGTAGGACAGTTACCACTACGGGACCTATAGAGTTTCGCATAGACTTGTATGGTCGTCGTAGTCTACGCGCAGCCACGAGATGGATAGATCCGCACCTTTAAGACTGCAGGAGGCGTCGGTAGCTAATATCGCGGACGTATGCACAAACTCCTGTACATGCCTTCGGTATAAATGAGTATTCTAATTTATTCCCAGGGTAATGTAGATAGGAGGTATCTGCAGGTGAAGATATCTGCGTTTCGGTAAGGAAAAATAACGGCGGCTTCGTCCTGTCAAGATGGTAGTAGACGGCGTTAAGTACGACAAGTAAGAGCAGAGCGGAATTTTGCCCTCCCCAGAATAAGAGGGGGCAGATTGCGCATCTGCGGTCAGGTTCCACAAAGCGGTTGCCACGCGAACACCCAGTGATGGATTCTCCAGCACAATACTTGTTGGTAAGGTCGACCTGGGGTAGTCTTTTTAATGCCGCTGTCATTTCAGGGGAGCTCAGCTCACCAAACGAACCTCAGAAGTATACACTTCTATTTAACGCTGGTCTTCTGCGAGTCCGTGGTACTTCCCCGGTCGAGCCGGCCCAGTAATGCAGCGGCAAACCGCTGCGTGGCTCTACCGCGTAGAACGTATGGAATGTGGCTCAAGTTCTTTTTCCCAGTGGATGTAAAGAAATAAATTTTTAATTTTTGATGATTTTGATAACGTTGTTTCTTTACAATACATCGAATTATTGCAGTCTTAAATTCGTAAGGTATATAGTTTTTGAGGGCAGTGGTTTACTCGAGTATAATGTAATTCGTATCTTTGAGTATAGTTAAGTGTCGATAGCGTAATATGAGTACAATAGGGTTAACAAAAATATCTAATACATCTTTATTACTTCTTCATAACTACGAAAACTTATCAATTACGAATAGTGCCAAACTAAAAATACCAATATGTCCCATTTCCATATAATTTTAAATATGTAAGGGTATTGACAATGCTTCATAAAAAGTACAAGTAATTATTATTTATGATGGGGATCTTTGAATTGGAAGCAAATAATAAATTCTTTAACACATTTATGTGATTTGATGTTTTACAAACAAGAATGTTTTACTTTCTCTTATTCAAAAGACGAACTTACGTGTTATAACTAAGTTATAATTTCGATAGAAAAGTTTTTCAAACCCCTTCAAATATTAAGAGGTAATATTTAACTAATTAATTAATATACAATAATTGGTGATAAAGTTTGAATAAGTAGTTAAACAGGTTAATCCTTACTGTTTGGCTATGTGCGCTTGATTAGTAGCGCCGAAAGTATGTATTAAGCAATGCCATTCTTATTCGAAGTTTAATTTTCATTGAGATGTTGGTTAATGCAATATTTTAATCAATTTCTCTAAATTTGCAAGTTGAAATGTATGCTTTTATTTTTGATATTCAAAATTTTATATTTTACTTATAAAATGTTTCCTATGAGGAAGCGTAAAATTTACGATAAAATACTTTTGAGATCTAAACTTGTTTACATGAAATGCGTCGCGTTCCCAATCTTTAATCTATAACTTAAGCTTTACGCTCAATACTTGCTCTTAAATAGCGTGAAGTTGTGTTTAATAATATAGATACATTCAATATGGAGTCTTAATTATTCACGTTAAGGCGAGTAAAGTTCTGAAAGTAACCATTTTGTTATATAAGGAAAATATAATAGCATTAATTTGCCGTAAGACGACCGCGGGCCTTGAATGGAATAGCAATAAAATATTTTTGGTCATTAGTAGACTCGCTACACAATTTGTGATATGACTCGTTTAGAGTGCTGCTTACTGCTCAGTGGACGTCCACTACTCATAGACAATTTTACTAGGTAAATGTTAGCGCTAGCAGTAAGCTTGGAGAAACTCTAGCGCATTAACATGTGTTACATAAACGTGTTACATAGTCTTATATAGCGAGATTGAGCAATACCGTGGTGTCGATGAAATTTGACGTGACGATGGTATTTGAAGCCTATCATTTAACGTTCATTCACGAGAACTTTATCTTTGTATAATATAATATATGACGACTGTTTGTTGTTTTATTTCGACGGTCTTGTAGAAAGATCTTTTCGCACTCAACGAATTGTGAGCAGGCTTCTTATGATAGGTTAATAAATATAATTTGTATTAGTGCGATCAGATCGTGAAGGGAATGAAGCGTAATTGATTTGTATGTGTATACAGTTTGTCATTATAGTTCAATATAACGAACTTCATTGTGCTACTGAATTAAGCGAAGTGATATGGACAAGTTAAACAACGAATCGATTTGCGTTTTTGAGGATGGTGGAAAACGTTGTTCGATGCAATAGAATGATTAGACCAATATTTAGAATGTTTTACAGTGCTATACTAGAACTTTTGCTGATACAGTGAATATTATGAATTAATATTCAGTATAGTTAAGTTGGTAGTTTTGTTACCATTTTTGTTGTCCGGTTTTGGATACACAACACTGCTATAACGGTGTGGTATAAATATTATTAAATGAAATATATTAAAGACTGCGTAAACTAATTACTCAGTATATTTGATGTGTAATTTAGTAAAAAACATTTAAATGTCTCATTGTATTGCAGAGTGCTTTATACCAACATATTTAGTGAAGTCGCCTATTGCAACTTGATCTATTATCTAAAAACCTCGAACGTTAAAACATTTTAGTTTATGGTCAATTTTAGGAAAATTTCGTACATATTTTTGTTGTATTAGCAACTTCAGTATTATGTTTTGAAAATGCCATAATGTTTAAAATGAATTATTTTTGTTTATTATTATTATCGACTGTTTTGCGTTTTACATGGTATACTGTTTATTTTTTAGTTTTAAGTATTTGAATGCATTAATAACTTTAGATTGTCCATTACTTTATAATCAACGGTTCACACTGTATTTTAATTGCATGTATGTACAGTTTACATTTTGTGTGTCGAGATTTTTTTTTGTAATTACTTTGTAATATAAATATAGCACGTTATTTACATTGACTCATTTTTCATTTCACACATTATTATGTCTTTTTACGCCTAAATGTAAAATAAGTTTGTAACGCAGGTTCAACAAAGTAAAAGATTGAAACAAGACGCTTTTTATGTGTTATTATTTAAGTTTTTACAAATTTTACGTCTCTGTCAATCCTTCACTTTTTGTTTCATCTGCTAAACTAAATTTTTATATATTCAAAGTTAAAAGTAACAATAGCTCTCGTCATAAAGACCAACCATCCTATTTCACGATAATATCTCGCAGCCATTTCAGCCAGAATCTCTTGCACGTTGTAAATAAATTAGCTCGCGAATCACTGGATCCGCGGGCTCTGTGGCCGATAAAGCTCTAAAAATCGGCAAAATGACTACCAGTATAACCATATTCCGAAAATAAGCAAGCAAATCGTCTGAAAGAGAAATGCTCGTCAATATAATATTACTCACCTCCATCACTCAAAATACAGTTCAAAACTTCGGTTTATATATTTTTTTTCAGGTACGTACTTAATTAATATTTTTTTGCACTCGTATTAATTTGGATTATACTGTTAAATAGTAGTAGTTAATAGAGATTACCGATTACTTTAACACAAGGGCTTTAATTGAAGCAAAAAAACTTTTTTATTTAAATCTGTATTTTAAGATTTGCGATGGTTAATTGCTCGAGATTATGAAATTGTGTTTAAATTTTTTAACTGACTTATAAATTATACGTTATAAAAAATTGCACAAAAAGACCGTTCAAAAACAAGTTTGCGTGTAGATAATGGAAACAAAAACAAAATATGATTTGTCTTTATTATAAACTACCAAGTGTATTTTACCTCTAGGAGGCATTTTAAATGTGTAGAAGAAAAGTAAAATGTCGCATTATCATTACCCCCAAGGTTTCCCGGTCGATAATAGCTCAGCGGGGACTCCAATTACTCAATCACTAAGCAAGTGCCAAACACTTCATTTAAAATGATAAAGTGCCAGTAGTTTACCTAATTAGGTAATCGATAGTCGTATCCCACTGGCAGGACTAACTGTATGCGCCTTATTTATATGATCGTGACGCAATGTCAAGACGCACAGTGTTCAGTAGTGTAGCAATAAATAGTAGTGGTCTTAGTGAATACGGCTTTTGACACCATGTCATTGGGTTTTAAAATGGTTATACTTATCTTATTCCAAGTCATATTTATCAGGAAGGTTTTAGCTGCGCCTATATCAGTACTCCCTTTGGAAACATCTGAAGATGGTAAATGTTTATATTTTTTTCTACAATCAGAACCTTTCTTGCCATTTTTGACATGTTCATTTTCAAAGAGTAAGTTCTAAATATCAATGTTTTTAAAATCTTTTTGTCATTAACCTAACTTTCTTTCACTAACACGTTGGCAGTGACACATGTATACACATAAATTATTATTAATGGCAAAATACGTGTATTTATGGAAATAATAAAACAGATACATAAATAATAATATTTAAACTAGAAATGGCAAAGCGAATAATTTCATACAGTTTAGCCTTGCATCGCACGGGTTAATTGCTAGGTAACGCTTTGTTAGTGAACATTTTATCTTCATTTTAGCTCAAGTATAGGCATAAAGACAGGACTGTCATACAGTAACTATGCTAACATGACGCTTGTTTTATTTTGTACATATTTTGATACAAGACCCTGCGAGGTGCGAGCTTGAACCGCATGTAGCCATTTATTATACTATGGGGATGTTGTATTTTAATTTGCCCTTTACAGAGTTTCATAAAATTTAATTAAAAAAAAAAAATCGAAATAAATTCAAGCCTTCAAAACTTAATGTTAGCTTTTTCTTTAGAGTCAAGTTTCGCTTTCGAGTTTGGAAACTATTTTGAGGGGGACATGTTACTTGTGGCTCATCAGAAGAAAGCGATTTTAGCAGCCGAAAAAAGTCGTAATGGATTAATAGACGGTGTTAAGCGTTGGCCAGAACGTACCGTTGTTTACTGTATAGAGGAAGACGATTTTGGTTTGTTTCTTAGTTTTCTATTAGTAAAGAGTAAGATGTAAATTATAATTACACGTAATTCTGACTTCAACAAAGAATAAACTATATATAGTAACAATACTTTCTGAATGTTTAAAACATGTCATATAATTTTTTGCTTCTCGCGTTTACAAGTACAATATAAACAAAGTAACATAATTTATTTACTTTTTTTGTAAGTTATGGGTTAACACTGACCTCGTATTTACTTGATGTTAAGTAACAATGGGGCCGTAAATGGTAAAGTGTATTCTCCTAGAGTACTTCTGGCTCTTACATGTATAACTGCCGAAACACAGCAATATTGCTGCGACTGCTGATTGACATTGATCCGTGAGTGACCGCTAGCCAGGCGTTTTTGAAAAACCCTACCACCATGTAGTCCGGAATCGAACCCCGGAACTTTAGGCGAAGCGGTCAACTACTGCGCCTAGGAGGCTGTTATATATTGTACTATAAAAATATCTACAGAAATAATTTATAATACTTGTCACCCACGTGCTTCGCTGACTTTTTTTATTTTCGTTGACGCGAAAAATTTTATTATAGATCTTACCTTACTTTTATCGGGAGGCATTTATTTCTGCGTTCAAAAACCAATGTTTTAAGTAAGGCATAATCTTTACATGAATTCGATTTTTTTTTATTTTAATTTGTTTAATCACTTTAATAAATATTTTTACCTTAGATAAGGACCAAATAGAGATGATAGAATCTGCAATGAAAGACATCGCTAACAAGTCTTGCATTAAATTCAGGCCTAAAAATAATGAGGAGCATGCTGTTATTATAAAGGTATTTCCAGAAATTGATGAAAAAAATCATTAACATTATAGTTAATAAATAAATACAATAAAATAAAAATCATATACATGCACTTTTAATTAACATAAAAAAAAGAATAATAGGAAATAATATCAAACACACTTCTAAAATAAAATTAATAATGTTTAACGCAACATTTATCGATATTGGTAAAGTACTTCGAGTAGATCTTATATTTTGTATAAACAAACGATGTTTGTTTGGAACGACCGCATAATTAAAATTTTTCTATTGACTATTCTTATGCTTTTTATTTCACTTTTGTATTATTTGTATTAAAATATTGTTTGCTATGCAATGCCCTTAGGATTTGCTACTTCTCATGTAATTGCAACAACCCTATTCTTATGAGAAATTGAGAGTTCTACCCGCGGACACTCCTTAGGAGATTGTATTTTGTAATAGTGTACCAGTTCCGTTAGAATAGATAGATAACACAAAAGCAAGTTTTTCATAGAATAACGACACATTTCAATAAGGACAGTTTTATAGTAAACTCTTTTCAGTTTATTATTTTTTTCATTCTTTATTTATCTTTAAACATATAAATTACACATCTTTCGAACGCACTAACATATGTCTGTTATTTCATTGTTATTTCATCACCTGGATGTCACTATAAAATTAATTATTGCTTTACGGCTTGGAAAATATAAAACGCTTAAAAACAAAACCAAATGTGACGCTGTTCTTGAAAACCGGCCAATTTTGTTTTTGGATTGTATTTAAGATGAAATATTTTTGTTATTTTTGATTTAGATATCGTTACATTGCCAAAACGCACAATGCGTTTTGGCAATGTAACGATATCTATCTTGTTATATGATTTTGGATGCATATTGTAAAATTCATTACTTTTTAGATGTGACTGATTTATTTTATAAATTTACAGGGTACAGGAAATGGTTGCTTTTCGAATGTTGGTTTTCTAAATAGTACGAGTGAGGATGATAGAGAAGTGAGACAGATCTTGAATCTGGCGAAAGGGTGCTTCCGTCATGGCACTGTGGTGCATGAGATGCTGCACACTCTAGGATTCTATCACATGCAAAGCACATACAATAGGGATGATTTTGTAAAGATAATCTGGGCAAATATAAAAACAGGTGACAATATGTTGGACCTAACACTGATTATTACCATTTTAATTTTTGTATCTACAACAAAAAAAATAATCTTTTACAATTAAATTGTCTTTGCTTTCTCGTACACCATTTACGTTTAATTACTTGTACGTTTTCTTTATAGGGTTCCGTAGTCAAAGGGTCCACCGTTCGTCTGTCTGTCTGTTCATCTGTCAGCGAACTCTATCCTATGAACCTTAATAGGTCGAAAGTTGAAATTATAATATTTTGTGTTTTTCTATTAGCGCTATAACAACAAACGAGACAGTTCTTACAAGAAACGTGTTTTTATTGGCGTTTGTGGTATAAGGTCTTTCGCGGTAACAGTCGCATTGAATTAATTATTTTATATATAGTATAACGGATTAGTATAATTAACATTAGGTTATAGCATAAATAATTTAGAAATTGTTTACAGGAACAGAACACAACTTTGCAAAGTACAACAATGACACCGTAACGGATTTTGGCGTGGCTTACGACTATAACAGCGTTATGCACTATCCTGAAAAAGCTTTTTCTAAAAATGGCAATAAAACCATAATTCCGTTGCAGGTACTATAAATATATTTGAAATAGGATATAGGTGTATTTTGTATAAGTTAGGTATGCATTTTAAAGATTTAAGAGCTCATACTATTCTAAGTAAGACTGGATAATATTACATCACCAAAATATTTTTAAGTTTGAAATATAGGACAATAGAAAATATAATTTTAATGTTTTTTTGAGGATGGAACAAAAATTGGTCAAAGAAAGGGGATGTCCGAGAGTGATATAATAAAAGTGAATAAAATGTACTGTGAAGAGACATAAGATTTATTAATTCTTTAGTCCCGGTATGCGGAACGCGTTTCGATTAAAAGTATTTAAATTAGAATTTTGGTTTTATTAACAAAGTGACAGCTATGTGAGCGAAGCGGCTTTCAGGAGCATGAATCCTTAAATTTCTTTTACCAAATATGAAAGTATCGAAAATTGTTTCAACAACCATACTCATGCAACAAGTTCTACAAAATCAATAATATTTGTGTCTCAACAGAATCATCATCATCATTATAAGCATGCCGCCCCCAAAGTCTGTCACGATATACGGTCCTCCGCTTCTCTCATCCAGCTGTTTCCCTCCGTCCTAAATCGTCAGTCCATTTGGTGGGAGGGCGCCCTACACTCCTTCGTCTTATGTGCAGCCTCCACTCCAAGACTTTCCTCCCCCATTTGCTATCGGTGACTCAGCAGTTGTGGCAGGCCTACTGCCACTTCAAGACTTTAAGAGCTATATCGACCACTTCTGTTCTTCGTCGAATTTCTTTCTTGCGGATCTTATCGCTTAGAGAAATACCGAGCATAGCTCTTTCCATCGCACGTTGAGTGATTTTAAGTTGGTGGACCAGATCAAGTTCAAGTTTCCGCTCCGTAGGTGATCGCAAGGAGGACGCACTGACTGAAGACTAGTCTTCAGATATTGAGGGATTTGCATTTGCATTGAGGAATTTGAATTTTGGAGGTGAGGATGTCCCGGAGTTTTCCAAATGCTGCCCAGCCCAATCGAATGCGTCTATCAAAAGAGGAAAACCTCAACTGATTAACACACTGAAAATATATATAACTATGACCATATTTTCCAGCAAGCTAGGAACGATAGCAGGTAATATGGTCATTGGACCTTATGTTTCAGATATTCAGGAGCAGATGGATCACAATAAATAAAAATAGGTAGTCCGAAAGGATCTACGATAACAGAGCTGTAAACAATGTTTTTTTCCGATCCATTTGCCCCTCAATACTGGAAATGCAAAGGCCATTATCAGGTAATTCTCACGAACGCTGTCATCGTTCTTCTGTCAGTCCAGATCTTCACATTCCTCTTTACCAAAATAACTTTACAACTCCTTTATTCATCATTCTATTACACATTGCACTAAAATGCCTTCAGAAATACGAGCAACTGCAAGTAAAACGTCCTGTAAGAGATTGCTTAGGGATTACTATTCAGAGCTGTTGTAACATACTCCTTCCTTGATGTGATGATGAACACTACGTATTTTAAAACAGCTAATAGAAACCTTTTAGCTGAATTTAGTGCGTTTCAAGTCTAACTGTTCATCATTTCGAGATCAAGCTGTTAAAGCTGCTGTTGGTAGTAAAGTTTGATGTTGGTAGTAAAGATGTATTTTAGAAATGCTGCAATGATTATCTCGCGGCCGAGAGTAACACTTATCATTACTAGGGGTTTATTTCCAATGTTCTTTATGCAGATACACAAGACCACTATTTCTAATTAAATTTTTATTGACACTGTATATAAATATTAAAACTTAATTTCTATGTGTTTAACATTTACATTTAGCATTTGTTAGAAAGTTGTTTTTAAGATATCTGGAGGTATTTATGAATGATTATTATTTTAAATTTATAAATATTTGTCTTGCATTTCCATATTTGAGTTTATTACAGATTTTGTACTTACATACACACTGCACATGGGATATGGATTGTAAATAATTATTTCATGTATACAAGTAATAATTTAAATATTAATGTTTTAAAGCTTGTGATCCATCTGAAGTGTTTAATAGTAACATAATATATTAAACAATTGTAGCGAATTTATTAACTTTGTTTTAGTAAAAAAAAAGCGGTCAGCCATACGGACAAAAGGTAAAGCACAATCTTAAAACAAGTGAATATTAAAACAAATAAAAATAACAGAAACATATTTTAACCCGGGCACCTTTCAGTAACAAACCGAAGGAAAAGGAAATTGTTTCAGTCGCGGCAACTAGATTATATTTTTATCTTTTTTTGTTATATATCTCTTGATTGTAAAACTATTTATTGCGTAATAAGTAAGCACAGTTAAATTCATGTATACATTGTTGGAGTAGGTAGTTTTTAATGATAATCTATCTAGCAGTATTAGAATAATCTTTAAGAATGTTTGCATAATTTCCTCAATTTTTTTTTCCACTATTGCACGTTTAGACATACACCGACTATCATACACTGATCTTGTAAATATCCTCAGATTTTATAAAAAGATATATATCATAACAGCAAAGAAGTGGATAAATTTACCGGCACTGGTGCTGCCGTCCAAATACAACAATAGACTAGGCTTAATTATTGTAGATTTCATCGTACAATATTTCTTATAAGCTCAAATTTAGACAAGCTATAACCTGTATAAAAATATAAAGGACTAGCTATTAATAAACTTTTATATATAAAAGCAAATGTCCTTATAACAAAATTTGAATATTTTTTTTCTTATATGGCTCATAAAAATAGTAATATGATATCAGGGAAATTTTCGCACGAATGAGTTTTATTTCAATAACGTATGACCCGATTTCTCCAAATTCAGACCTGATTTAACAAAGATCTAGTGAAAATCGGTAACATTCCGTATGTGAAATTTAGCGAAAATTTATTTACGCATGTTTGCGTATCGTTGATTGAACTGAAATTTCCAGACTGGAATAATACAAATATAAATATCAGGGAGGAACGTACAATATGTAATTTGATTGAGATTGAGTGGACTTATTGTAGTTGGATAAGTTCATGTAAACTCTTTCAGATAAAACTTGAGACTATTAATATAAGTATATTAAAATAATTCTATAAACGAAATACTAAATGCAGTATGAATGTAAAGATTCAGGCTCTGATTTGTTAAGATACAAGTATTAGTCCTCAAATATAGTTCGGAATTTATCGACCATCGTACGTTCCAAAAATTTTCAAATACTTGTAAACAAAAATATTACGTTGAGATTAGTTCGTCAAATTAATAGACGTAAGAGTTTGTTCAAAGTATACGCGGCTATTTACAATTTATTTATAAATAATCTGCACACAAACAACCTTCTCACTTTAATCAACTAGTTTTCTGATGCGTATGCGTCTCTGTAACGTGTCAAATGAAAAATAACCAATCCTTACACTAACTTTCTATTTTCTGGTCCCTTAACAACTTTTAATTAATAAGAAGAAAGCAGAGCTCATTCATTGTTTAGTTTTGGGATTAGAAATGTTTTATGCAAACTGTACAATTTCAATGGCCTTCACAGAGATAAAATTTTATGTTGAAAAAATATATCCATTGTAGTATTAACTAAATTTGTTCTTAGCTTCTTCTTGGACTTTTTCAATCATTTTGGTGTAGGCTTCCTTCAGTTTTATTCAATCTTTACGGCATTGCGCCACTTATATCCAATTTGAGCAAGTTACATTCTCAACGTCATCCTTTCTATTTTTTTTCCGGACTTCCTCTAGGACGTTTATCATTCTAAGGCCGCCATTGCAGGACCGCTATGCACCAGGAGTCGTTTTTTCGGGCTACATGATCTGCCCATTACTATTTAAGGCTGGATATGCGTCTGGTGGTATTTTGGACTTCACATTTCTTTCTGGGTCACATGTCACATTTTATGGTCTCTTAGTGTAATACTAGCTAGTTTCCTTTTTATTGCTCTCCGAGCCTCCTGTATTTTATTAATAGTCTGTATCTTTTATAAGGACTTAAGTTTCAGCTCTATAAGTTAACATCGGCAAGATACACTGGTTAAATATTTTCGCCTTTCGGTCGGCGGTGATCTTCATACGGAAAACAAAGGTTTGAGTAGGCAGTCCACATGAGTCGTATGCGTCTATTTCAATAGTTTGGTTGTTTTCACCGATTTTTATTTTCTGACCCAGATATATATAATTACTTAGTCTCTCGATGATGACTTGGTTGACAGTGATTTCCATAAGATTTTCATTGGTCATGATCTTTCTTTTAAAGGGATTAATTTCCCATGTTACAGATGAGGACGTTTAATCCAGCACATGGATCATAAATTGTATATCGTTGGGGTTATCACTTAAGAGGACGATATCATTTGCGAATCTGAGGTTATTGTGTTTATTTCTTGATATTAATGGACCACAGTTTCCTCGTGAAAGTTTTTTGAAATGATTTTGGTACTAGTGTCTCCCTGCCGTACTCCTTGTCTAAACATGAATTTAGAAGTTCATTAATAAATTCAATTATGTCATTTTCCCTTTCTTTGATAATTTCAACTATAATCCCATGTTCTCCTAGAGTCTTCCCATTTTTCATTTTCCTAAGAGCCATTTGAATTTCCGAAATAGTTATTTCCGTTATACTCGTATATTCTGAACCAACATTTACAATAGTTGGTTTCTTGATTTTCGATTTGTATAATTTCTGATATTATTTCTCTACAGTCTTCAAAAGTTGCTTGCTTTTATCAAATTTCCGTCACCGCTAAAGAGTTTAGTAATCTGTCGACTACCAAGGGATGTAGTCTTCCTAAAAACTTTCAAGATGATAAATCATTGAAAATGTGTATGTAACAAATCAATTATACATCCACGATTTTGTACATGTGGAAAATGATTTCATTATGTTCACTCTGCGATTAGTTGTGACGATTAACGGTGAAGCGGTATCTCCTGAGTTGTGTACCTCGCATGGGTACTCAATAAACGTACATACATTTGTTGTTAACTACTTTATCACGCACGCAAGACCAATTCAATTTTAAATTTTAACCAATAATTTGCATTCTCACATTAAAAGCGTTTTATAAAACATTTAATTGTCCGACGTTTATATTATTATTAGAGCATAAAGAAGAAACAATCCAAATAAAAAGCTTTTATATTACAAACAGAGAATTTAGTTGTATTTATTTAGAATTTGTATCTTTGTTATATTTAAGTTCCTTGTTAAATTTGTAAATTTTTCTTTCATATTACCTAATGGTAGCTATTTTACAAATATGAAAGAAACTGACCACTTTATTACTAAAGCTAATCGAATTCGTATGGACTTATGTTAAATGACTATCTGGACAGTGAATAATGAATTTACGTTCGCCGACGTATTTGAACGAAATAGAACAAGTTGAACACAATGGAATTTTGGTTTTGTGATTTTTTTAAGCTTCCGTGGCCACTCAGAAAAAATTAGAAAATAAAAGATTTTTTAGTAAAATTTAATCGTCAATGCAAGAGTTAACCATAATAGGAATATGATATTTTTATTTGCAATGGGCTAACACGACTTCACTTTTATATAATGTTAAATGAGAATGAGGCCGAAGCTGTCGGAACACAGCGATGCCATTAAATGGCGGCCAATTAATAATATGATCGCGGTCCGAAAAACTCTGCTACCGCCCACAATCGACCACTTTTAATTCCATTTTGTACAAATGGTCCGAAACTTTCCGGTGTCGAAGTCATAAAATTTACATAAACTGCACCAAACTTTCTAATTGCAGAAGTTTATAACGAAAAAGTTTGCACTAGGAACATAATCGTAAATCAGGTTAAAATGAAATGTGCATTTTAAGTGGTTATATCATAGACGTAAGCTATTATTTCTAGGGCGTAGTTATCAATTACGTAGTTAGTAGGTTCTATTGGCAAATTTTGGTCATCTGTTTAAGTAAATATTTTTTGTTTGTGATAATAATAGCTATGTTTATAATTATAAAATAGATCTATACTGCACTTATTCTATAATAAAATAAATAGCTTGTAGGGCAGCCTGTCTTCCATTAGTACTGGGTAATGTCCGATACGGCGTTATCGATTTTATTGGAACTTTTACTGGCAGTTACTTAAATATATCAGGATATATATTTAAATAAAAAATACAGACCCTCCTAAATTTCTTGTTACTTCCTCTCAGAGGTGGGCGCATTGCGCACATAAAGTTACTCAATTAAACTATTGAGGATTAAAAGTACAAATCCTATTTAATAAACAATGTTTGAGCTCGAAAGATTTTTATATTATTAATATAATTAGGCTTTCTCGTAAAATAAATAAAATTTCTAAAATTATGGACACATTTCTATTCAGTTTGATCAGATTTTTTGGCAAGTGTTTAAATCTGTGGGAAACACAATAGGTTTCCGAAAACGGAAACTTTTGTTGGCAGATATTTAATGATATATCAAACAGTAATGACTGCTTTTTAAAGAAAAAAAAAATTACTTGCTGCACAAACAATTTTAAATCGAAGCTAAGTTTTAATGGCTAAATTTAAAATATGAAATACTTTAAGTTTTCTTTAGTACCAATTATAATAATATAAATCTTTTTCTCGGTGTCTGTCTCTCTATGTTCTTAAACTGTCTCTCTGTTCTTAATTTTAGGTCTTATAAATATGGAGTGATGTGATAACTTTTCATTTAAAGATGATTTGTACTTTGTATCTTTTGCCATTGATGAACATTTATAAATAATATTGAATTCTTGTATTTTGTAACGATGTTTTGAAAAAAATTGACAACATATTAATTTTAACTCAAAATGTTTGTTTGAATCTCATTATTCAAATAAATAGTTTGTGTCTGATTAGTTTTTATTAAAAAAAATCTTTTTAATTCACAAGTCAACTTTTTAAGTCCAATGAAAATATTTCGATTAAGATTATGAAAGTGGCAGCCGTTAACTCCGGCCGCAACAGTAATCGCTGCGGCACTCTCACGGAAAATACAGCACTTCATATCGTAAAATAGCTTTTAAAGGGACTTGCCGTTTAATTTAGCACGGCTGATGCAGACTCAACAATGGCAATAGTTATGTTTAACGTTAATGTTTACTCGGTTCAGATATAAAATAATTGTTACTAAAAACGCGTAGTAAAAAGTAAATACAATACATTAAGGATACGTATTGAAGTGTGATCAACTAATTAGGCCATTATTAACTCAATTCGCACTAAATTAATTTAATGTACCTTTAAGTGTTTGAGAAAATATTAAAAAAACATTTACCGAATGTTACATTGTCTATTATCATGTAGATTACAAAAAAAAAATTATACGTAATCCGTTACGTATGATTTCATTCAACAGCCTTGATATATATTACTACTTGTGCAATATTATACATACATATAACTGGGCTATATATATATATATTTTATATATTGCCCAGTTAGACATTGTTATGAAGTAAAGATACTAATCTGCTATACGATGTTATAAGTAACTGATATTTTCGCTCTTTATCAAATAATTATACATTTAATTAATTTATCTATATTGTAACTAGTGTAAGATGTGTAATGGGTTTCTATTGTGAAAAATTATTTCTCCATTTACTTATGTTAGTAAATTTTTTATCGTGGAAAATCTTGGTGTAACAAAGGCCATGACAAATATACAGATATGTTTTTATTCATATTGTGGACTCGGACATTACATTGAATACATTAATATAAAAAAAAATTGGCTGAAATTAAAACCGTTTAGGCGGACTTGAATGACAAGAAGGCTTTAGTGAAAGCAGGTACCGTAGCTGAAAGTGTATCTTAGTGTAGTCATCCGTCTTCTACTTAATTCACTTATTAAACTGTGCTGTTTATTGAAGCGACTAAAATGTAATCATATTTATTTTACAATTAGGTCTTCATAAAAGGACATTTCATTTGGTGATGTCACTAGTGAAATGTTTGGGTAATGAAACGTATCTTATTACTTTTATTTTATATCTCAAGGCCATCAGCGAAATGTGGCCAAGAGTAAATACCAATTCTCCTGATCTTTATTTTTATAGGCATGCGATTCACTCACCACAAGGTGAAAGTCTGCTTTCATGCATATTAAGTACAGTTTACAAACATAAAATAATTTATTGAAATTATTTGTGAAACTTTATGACTTAATAAAAAACCAAAAATGTTTTGGAAATGTGTTCGAACTCTTTGGGAACGATCTTTTAACGCAAGCCGTTGGCAGTTCATTTATGAATTTTATTAAACTGTCCCGCACAAGTGAAATAGTACTTTATAATGAACAGATTACCAATTAGAATATGATGATTTATTTATATTTCTGCTGATTTGTAGATTGACGAACAAAACTAGAATACAATGTGAAAATTTAAATATGGTTTTATCAACTACTGTACAAAAAACAATGTGGTACTAATATATATCGTAAAAAAACAAATACTCTCGTCTAAAAATTGAAAAACAACTGCAAACGGTGTTTTTATTGTCAATTATTGTTTTTCATTTTAAGCATAATAGTTTTTTAATTAGTTCTTTTATTACATAAAATCATTTGACAACTCATGTCAAAACAGTAAAATTTAAATTAAAAATATAATTAGAGAACTATCTCTATATACTGGGTGTCTCAAAAGAAAGGTGACCTTTGTTTTGGTTCTTGCGTAAACGCAACTATTCTGAGGAGCACGGGGGTATGTCATTCGGTAGCCTAGTTTCCGGGAATTTAGTCGCTATGGGGAGTTTCTCGGGAGCGGACCGTGCGATGTGCGTACGCTAGTTTTACAAAAACGGTAATTTAGCGACCGTAGCGCATAGAAAATTTTACAATATTTGACATTTAAATGACGCGCCAAGCCCTAAACTCATTGATAAATGGTTCCAAAAGTTTGGAGAGACCCGTTCTACGCTGGAAAAATCAAAATCCGGACGTCCAAGGTTTTCGAGTACGGTCGAAAACATAGACAGTGTTTCTCAATCTGTTCGTGACTACCCAGACCTTTCGATTCGGAAGCGTGCCGATACTTTAAACGCACATATCGTCGTTGTTCCGCATTTTACACAAAGATTTAAAGCTGCACCCCTTCAAAATTCAATTAGTGCAAGAATTAAAGCCCCAGGATGCTGGGCAGAGGCTTGATTTCATAAATGAGATGATTGAGCGCATTTCAACGTTTACCAATATATTCTTTTCGGATGAAGCTAATTTTCATCCCAATGGACATGTAAACAAATAAAATTGCCGATACTGCAGTGCAACTTATCCAAAACACAAACATCAGAACCCCTACATTCGCCTAAAGTGACCGTAAGGGCTGCAATGTCGGCGCGAGGGATTGTCGGCCCCTACTTTTTAAAGATGAAAGGGGTCGCACAGTTACAATGAACTCGGACTGTTACGTGGAGATGTTAGACTACTTCTTCGTATCTGAACTGCAAAACTTTTCTGGTTATAACCAAAGAATTTGGTTCCAGCAGGACGGAGCAATTTCCACGTTCAACAGGTCATTACCACGAGTTCGTGAAATTTTTCCTGGCCAATTGTAATCCAGGAGAGGTGGCATAAATTGGCCTCCACGAAATCCCGATTTAACCCCTATGCACTTTTCCTGTGGGGTTACGTCAAATCTAAAACTTATGCTAACAAACCGACTTCCTTAGTACAATTAAAAGGAAATATCCATCACGAAAAGGCAACTATCACGGACAATACATGCCGAGCCGCCATAGAAACTTTTAGAGCTCGTTTTAATGAATGCTGTGAACGCAAGAGTTTTCACTTGGACGATATAATTTTCAAGAAATACATTCCTAAAAAGTGTATTTTAATATGTAATATATTTTTTTATTAAACTTCTTGTTTCATTTTTTATAGATTTTTTAAATGTTATTTTTCTTTTGAGTCACCTTATAATATATATTTGAACCTTTGTGTATTTGTAAAATAGTTTTTGGACGATTATAATTATATGAAGAAAACGTAGAATATTAAAATTTTACCAAAATAAAAAAAAATATATTATTTTTCCTGAATGTTCGAAGTTCAATGAGAGTACACTGTTCTCCAAACACTTCTGTCGCTATTGTCAGTGATTCCCATCACGTTATGTCCATTAAGCGCCTGTAGCGGCCAATCTGCGAACCTTTATTAGGCTCATAATGATATGTGGGTAGTGGTGGTTAGCCCCAGAAAGCAATTATCTGCAATTCGGACGTCCAGGAAACATAATAAAAGTTTTGTTTTCAGGTAAAATTGCAATATTATTTTCAAAAACATTTAATAGAATTCTAAGTAAAAAAAGATGGTTAATTCTCTGATTAAGAGAATCCGTAAACATCCAGCATGACCGTTGAAATATAGCCGAATCTATTTTTCATCTGAAAGGCCGGAGTAAAGTTGATGAGTTATCATGATCAATGAGATTGTTAGGATCACCTTATAAGTGTGTAAGATCATGAACTCTTCGGCTGGATAGCAATAAAATAATGAATTTTAGGACATATTGGCCTCGCCAAAGATATTGCTTTTAATATATGTTTAATTAGATCATTCCATGTAAGTGTAACGTCTGAAACTGTTTCACATGTAATATACTGCACAATGGGAAAAACTCAAAATAAAAAGAAGTTAGGAACTAGGCATTAATTTTTTTTTATAATATCTACTGTCACAATTTTAACGTTTTAATTTTTAAAAGAAAATTGAAAACCAATAAAATAAGAATCTTTAAACACGATTTTTAATTCAAAAGTTTTATTCATTTTCAGACGCAATAAAAATTTCGAATTTCGTGATTTTTATAGTTCCAGTAGTAGAGACGAATTTGTTAAAAAATTATCGTTATCTGAGATCGATTTTCCAATTTCAAATTTAAGCTTATATTTATCGCCCTCTCGACAATGTACGAAAATATTTTGTAGAAATTTATAAGCGAAATGACTTAAAGTAAAATTGTGTGACTTCTAAAATCCATTATCTACAATACTATAAACTACCTTCTAATACTATTTTTAGCAAAAACAAACGAGGGGATGGCGTTAAAAACTGTTTTATAGTTTACTTATTCATAACTTTATTATAAATTAGACAAATCGTTTTTTTAGTGTTTGAAAAGTAAATAAACGTAGTCACTAGGTATTTATTTTTATTTTATTAACGCCATCCTAATAATCACTTATGTATTTTTCAATGACATCTAGACTATTCAAGATCCCTTGTAAAGTAATTAATTATTAGAGATATGCAACATATACTTAAGTCGTGTGTAACTTATAAATAAAAGTTTACTTTGCGGTAATGTTGCTTTCAATGTCACACCAATAAATATACTTTTAATTTCGCACCTCTAAATCCCTTAATGATATTCATTTCATTCAAAAGTTTAATAAAAAAAATCCCTCTCAAAGCAAAATACTTATACTTATTTGTAAATAATAAAATAATTCTGAACGTAGGATTCCAGAAAAATTTCATTTTAAGAAATTAGGAGAGCATAATCGAGATTTTCTGAAAAGTTTAAAAATTGCAAAATATTAGTCCTTTTCTAAACATTATATTTTTGATTAATAGAATGTTTTATGGCAATATTTCAGTGACAACAAGATATGGGTCTATTTGTTTAAGAATATATTTTCTAAACGTTCATTTCTAACGCTTTTGTTTGTTGCCAAAACATTACCAGGATTTGTTGAATAATGATGTGTCATGCTTACATGAATAGCCAGGCGAGATGGGGCAATAAATATTTAGCCGTAAATGTTTTTTGCAATGCTTTAGTAACAAATAACAAATATTATTTTTAGTCGCCGTTATATAACAGAAAGAAAATATTTAGGCGATATAGTTTAATTTTTAAATTTTATCGTTATTGCAAACTATAGTCTATATTAAATGAAAATATTAATGCCTATAAAAAGAGTGGTAATAATGTCTTTTTTACACTTTTATTATATCCGCCTTTTCTAAGAGCATAGACGAGCAAGAATGGATGAAATGAATGTAATTGATATTTTTCTAAATATGATTTTTTTTTTAATATTGCATAGCTTTTCCCATAGCTGCTGTTTCATAGTATTGCAAGTATTATTATTATTATTAATAAAACTGTAACAGTTAAGTGTGATAACATTCAGAAAGTTTTAGAGCTAACGTAAATTTCTTGTTAGTTATACTCTGAACATTTGGTTAATATTTTACAATTTTCCATGACTCACAAACGCTTCAGGCGCTAGGGAAGCCAATTAGCCCCGTAATTACTTGTTACCGCAAGATGACATTGTTCAACGGCGTGTTTTAGTATAATTACGGCTACGTAATGTTGAATATATGAAGCGTAGGCGTCGAGTAATTAGTTCCGGCTATTTTACCATCAGATTTTATTGTATACAATCAATTGTTTTATAAGAATTTATTAATTTTTTGGCTGAAAACCCTAGAGGTTTAAGTGTCTATGAATAATTTATTTATATTACTATTATTAATATTGGTGCCAAAATAAATTGTTTCTCACAAGTTTATGCACTTATCAGAAATTTAGATATTTTCATATGAATCCCTATGTCATCAACTATCCGTGAATATAATTAGCCGGTTAGAATCCTAGATATTATGTAATGTCTGAAATGGCTGGATTGAGTTTAAAAAATCGTGAAAAAATTACTGCAGTAACGCATATCAAAGATTGGTAAAAACAAACTAAAATGTAACTAAAGATATTTATATTTCCGAATACTCTTAATTAGGTACATAAAATGTTCAATATGCTCAATTCGAACTTAAACTACTAAAGCGGGAAGGTAAATTTACAATTATTATAAAGTCATCATCATCTATCTGTTGGTTTTAGCTTATTGTTTGACAAGCATTTTCTCATAGATGCGCAACATTGAGCTTCCATATACATCCTTGTCGAGTATATTGTTTAAATTGCAGTGAGTTCGTTTGACGTCGTCATCCCTCTCTTACGTAATAATTAATAGTCATTTTAAGACAAGAGTAAGGGAATCGACTTTCTAAGACTAGGCATAAAATATTCAAGATCCAATCCTGTTTATTAGTAGCTGTGCTTTACAATTATAATAAAAAATTACAATTATAATAAATACGAATTTCTTTTTCCTTAATTTCATCTTATCGAAGTTACAAAACTAACTATTACACGAAACATTTTTACAAAAAATATTAAGGAAATGAAGACATTAATTTAATAGATAGTCATATTATAATGTTCAGATTTTTATTAATCAAGAAAAATAAAGTGCGTTCTACCCATAAAGCGTTAATGAAGACATTTGAGTAAGTTCGTAAATATGTATTGTTTTAATAAATAAAAGCTATTTCAATTAAAATTTTAATACCTACTTTTTCTCCTTAGAAATAAAATTTCAATAAAACCCTTTCTTAGCGGATACCTTCACGTCACAAAGAATGCACCACCTAAATTTCATGTCCCTAGAACCAGCAATTTAAGCCGTGTATTGACATACAATAACATAGGTTAATCAGGACAGAATTTTATATGTATTGATTACAGCACATTGGATGTGTTTCTTAGCAAGGTGTGTAAGAAGTTAACTACATTTTTAGGACACTTTTCAATATGTAAAGAAAAAATTTAATTCTGTGTGAAGTGAACGACTTGAACAATAAACCTGTGAACTAGTTTTATTTTTTTAAGTTGTAATGAAAATATAATATAGTTTTATAAGAAAAAAATATTTGCTAAGATATATATTCATCATCGTCTTGTTTCAACCAGATAAACATCCTTATGTTATTGAACTTATAAAAAGTGATTATAATTCGCGTCGCAAAGAATTTGATGTCATTAGATGCAAACGCGTACGAATAGTTTGTTTCTGTTCGTTATAGTAAGCTATGTATACATTAAGAAATGCGAATAAATATATAATGTTATTGTTCATAACAAGAATGTAAACGTAATAACTTACCGCAATCATCTAACATATTAAACGCCACACGGCATGTTTCATAAAATATATGCGGAGCAATATAATTCTGTGGGTGAGGAGTAATTACATTGCTGCAAATTATTTTACTTAACGACTGAAGCATTTGGTATTCAGATGAAATATATGTTTAAATTTTGCGCTTGTTAAGCATATACGAAAACAGACATGGGTAAACATAGACCTCTCAACAGGATATGGTAAGTGAGGAAACCCGTCAATAACCTACGATGTACATGTTTTTCTTTTTATTTGAATAGTTGCAATACTTTTTTTGGAAATATCCAATTTACATATGAAAGATGAAATAAAGGTTTACCATGCAAACATTTAATTAAAAAATCTTTTTGTACTTCGTTTAAAAGAATTTTAATATCAGAATGGATAAATTTAATCTGTTTTGGTTTTTTTTTTTACAGTGTAAAAGGGATAACGTTTATTGAATGCGGTAGTTTCAGAATATATTTCAATTTTCGTATTATCCTTTCGCTTCGCTGAAGCGTGTCATGGGTGTGCAATGTAGGCCACACAGGAAAAATCACAGAGCAACTAACAACGTAATTAACTTTTAAACGTATTAGGGAAACCAGGCCATATTTAGTGTTGCCATAAAATTGGTTATGCAGTATCTTCCTGCAATTTATTGAAATTAATAATAATTACTTCACATTTAAGCCTAGGAAAAATTTAAAAAAAAAACTTGTAATTCGAGAATGGATTTTAATTTCAATAGGAAATATTTTTCACCCAGAGAATATTCAGCGATGATGCCCGAGATTAATACTTTTTCACAAAACACAAACTGATTATAAACAGAAAGTATTGACTGATAAACAATTTTTTTTTTAATTTTATAATAAGAAATACTTTAAATTTTTGAACGGGTCATTTTTAAGTTCAAAATATTTTTATTTTTTTGTTATAAACCTGCCCACAGAGTTTTCTGATATTGTTGTACAATTATCTTCTCTTTTAAACAGAAAATAACCCCCAATGAGACCACTATAAAAAGTTATTACAAAGTTACAAAAATAGAAAATGTTTTTAAAGTAATTATTACACCTTTACCTATGTAAAAAAATCTGGGTACGTGGCGTTTGATTACAAAATAAAGAAAATACTTTTTACAAGAACCGAAATACATTTTCGATGATTCCAAGAACCTAAATAGCTATTTGACTGTATTATGTGCCTGCCAAAAATAATTATGGTTCTACCCGATATAACGTTCTACGTATTTCATTTTTGTCTTGTGTGACTTGTGATCATCCTATTCGTTTTGTTCGTGTTCATAAAATCTTATTTAGATATAGAAAAATATTATTTATGTATGTAATATTTACTCTACTTCCGTATTTCCATTTACAACATAGTGTAACAAATATATTCAAATTCAATATATAGCACAGAATACATGGATTCAAAATAAATAGTATGTGATATTTCTTAAGTTTTCACCACAAAAACAAGTCTTAAAAGTTATCGTACTATAGCGTTTGTCTGTGGCATCATAGTTTATAAAAGGCAGATAAATATGAATTGAACAACGCATAATATAAAGACAAAATAAAAAAAAACAACAAGTTGTTATTTTAAATGTATAATTTTTTTTTTATTTTACAAGATTTTACAAGATGCAATGCAAGAAAACAACATGATCAAAATATCACCAATGCAATTATGTTTATCGCAGCTGAATTGTATTGTGATCAGGGGAACAAACGTTGACATAAAAGTATTAACGCAATTTGTTTTTGGTTAATAACCTGTCACTCGCACTGGTCGGTTCAAATACAATTTTCTTTAACGAATTTCTGTTTTGTCCACTGAATAGGGTTACATTTTTTATATTTATCGTACGTGTAAAGTATAAAATGGTTTGCCCAGTATTAAAACTACTTATCACGACCCGTCAATTTGACGGAACAACCATTGGAAAAGAAGTTCTGTGAATAAATACGCGTTGGACATTTTTTTCATTTCTGTCAGTGTTTCTTGTAATATTGCTTTACACTTTTTTCATAAATCTTTTATCAAAGAAATATTTTGTGCGGCGTTTTCTATGAATCAATTAAAGGATTTTTTTTAAAAACTTGTATAACCTAATTTAAAAAAAAGGTAATTAAAGATTAGTTCGTAAGAATAAACCGCTCTATAATCTAATGGGTGGATTTTTTTTAAATATGTTTAAAAAATATTACAGAACATTTGTCATTCATAATTAAACCTCATTGATTCTCCACATACATGAAATACTCATGAATGAGTATTATGTGCAATTTTTCATGTTACAATAAGTATTTTTACTAATTTTAACCAAATACTACAAAGAGGGTAATCTCTTCACAGTAAAACGTCTAAAGGCCTTTTAAAATTATGTCTGTAATGAAATAGTGTCAGTTTGGGCTAGTTTCCAGTGACATCGTGTATATCCAATCACTGTGCGCAAAAATGTCGTAATATACGAAAACGATACACGTACGTGTCGCCTATTGGCTAATTGTTCCTACCCTCTATCTTAAAATATTGTAACATTGATCAGAATAAATTTCTAATACGTAAAGACTATACACGTGGGTATTATTTAAAAAAATCACAAACTTACCATAGACCTTAGTAGTTTTAGTTTTTCGAACCCATATGTAGCTAAACACACGCCGCTACAGTGTCATTCATCAAAACATTTTTAAAGATTAAAGTTCACTGTTCTAATTCATTAACCGAATAATGTTTTGTTTCCTAATCAAGTGTGGTAATTCTCAACTAGAAAAATAAGATAGCGTCGAGAAAATTAAGAATACAATATGACTATTCCGATAATGTACACATACATGATATTTCTCATATAGGTGCATACGTAAATTTAGTTCACATTTTTATTCTAGATATCGCGGACAGGGCTTACCACCCATCGCGTCTGGAAGCGTTATCACCATACATAAAGTGAGTAGAAATTTTTACTTCTCGGCTATTTTCCAAAACTTTAACCGCAGTCCACTAGTGACAGTGATAAAGATCGGTTTAGGACATCGAGCAAGATTTTCATTTAAAGAATTACAACTCTTTTTGTGCCAAAAAGATGAGTAAAGTAATTTTTACCCTAATAAAAAATATTAGTAAAAGCTGAAGAAATATAGTCGTATCTAAAATAAAGTTCATGTTTGAAAAGCGTTTCAAAGATTAGAATAGGAAAGATATGCGTATTTTTTAATAAATATGCTTTCGCGGACAAATGTAAACCTTGGTATAATTAAATTTCATATAGAGAAGTACTTTATTTAAAATATTACCTGATTTTTATGAGCAATGTAAAAAATTCCACTCTTTTTAATTCGATTATATTACTTACTACTTAATATTTATTCTAATTACGAGTATATATTATAAAATTGTAAATTATTGCGCTTCTGAAGATTATATCATAAAAAAGTGTTAAAGATATTCATTACTACACTATTTAGTTATTAGTTATGCCAGCTAATACCTGTCCGCTTTGCAGAGCACAAAAACAATTAAAGGAAAGGAAATGTCGTATTGGCGTTACTAACGAAAAAAAAAATATAGGAAAATGTAAAAACACAGATCTAAAGGATTTTTAACAATTGTAAACACTCAAAAACGTGATAATCTAATAATTTTTATAAAATTTTATGAATTTGCAATTTATTTTCAGTGGAACTTTGATTGCTTTTAAAATTAAACCTATTTTTATACTTGTATAAACAGCTTTCTTTCAATGAAAGCCCCTTTATATTTTTACCAAAACAAACATATAGACATACTCGTACATACTAATAATTTTTGTGCTTTCTGTATAAGTGTCGTGAATAAACTATAAAGCATTACAAAGACACTTAATTCTATTTACGTATAAAGATTTATCTACTTTAACGCAATTAAATTACAAGGCGAATTTTTTATCTTTATTATGGAAATTGGAAACGAGTTCCAATTTCATCCGCCAGCGCATATTTTATGTTTTTTTCCGCTATTTTCGTATAAACTTATTACCTTAACGTAAACACAAATAAGCGTAGCTTGTATGAAGAAGGATGGAAATACGTGTTCTGCCAAGACAGGAATCAAATCATAATCTATAGATCAACATATGACAAATATAATTTCGAACACGACAAATATTTGTGTTATTTAAACTATTCATTACCCATTACCAGAAGCAAGTTCCCGTTTCGTTCACAATTTTCGCTGATTATCTATGTGCTTGTTCAACGTAGAACTTTTACTTACTTATTTGATTAAGCTGTCCGATCCAATGATTTTTTTTATTTACTTGAAACATTTCGGAGAGTGTGCGCTGGAACTTCACGACATCATTCAACCATGCGCTTTAATTGTTACCATCCATTTGCTCTGGACATTCCTTGCATTCGAGCAAAGCGTTTTGCTTTGCCATTCATAATGCGTACAGCAAAGGAATGGAACATCTTGCCGGCGTCAGTTTTCCCGTTCGAATACAACGCGGGTGTCTTCAAGAGCTGAGTGAATAGATTGTTTCTAGCTTTGTGCACCTTGCCACCTAAAACCACATCGCCAATTAGCACCAGGCGAGATTGTTGTTAAGTACAAACCTATATAAAAAAATATACGGGAAAATTGGTCTTATGAAATATAAAGAAATACGGTTTAAAATTCTTTGTGTCTTATAAGAATAGGATTCACTTGCATAAGAAATTACAAATCTTTAAAAACGTTAGATAGTAAGCATTAATTTAATTCAAATAATATATAAAAATATATAGGCTAGTAACTAGTAACTAGAAAGGGTTGAAGTATGCGCTCGATCGAAGCAAATAGCATTTGTTTACACAAGTGTAATTTTAAACCATAATAAGGAAAAAAAGATAACTTATATTTTGAATCTGTTGATTTCCGTTGCAACTATTCGATTTTGACTTTTTCTAATTTTCCGTATAAATTAAAAAAGGAAGATACAAGAGGTGCACCTGTTCGTTATCGATTAATTTTATCTTTTTTGATTTCTAATTTTTACGTCGACCTTTTGATAAAGAGAATTATATTACATTAAGTAAAAAGCAATTTTAGTTAAAAGCGTTTCTGTCAGATTCAGTTTACCTTTATTAAATATTATAAATATTTTCTATGTTCACAAATCATTTTTAACGAAAATTAGATTTTAAAACATATTAAACGATTGTTGTTACAATATTAAAATTATTTGAATGTAATGATTCTGTACAAATACCTCTCGGTGTACAAATTTCGTTTCATTAGGGAAAACTTCCTCCGTTCTACTCGTATTGTGCTCGAACCTTAGTTTGCGCATTTATCATTTTTTTTATCCTAAATCCACTTGATATAATTGAATGCTAATCGCTTGCGTGTTCTAGCCATGCTCCCGCATTTTATGATTTATTTTGCTATTGCATGTTTCTAACTTTAAACAAGCAAATAGTGAGTATTCACATTGTTATTTGCATTTTCAGTTTTTTTTTAGTGCTCGGTAATAATCTATAATAAAAACTAGTGTGATAATTATTTTGCAAAATTACAAGGGAAAGGTCGTTTAATAAAAATCTTTTCTTTTCTTTTACTAAAATCGGAAACCAAATTTTGTTGTGTTACATCAAAATAATATACTGGTTTTAGAGGTAGAAATGAACAAATGAAACTTTTTAGAAACAAATATTACGTAATAATAAAATCTAATTGGGAAAGCTCTGAACTTCGTCCGCAATTCTTAAAGAGAACTAAGGATTCTGTAATGGTTAAAAATAATATTTAAGTACATTTAAACTAGACTTGGACCAACTTTTTTAACAAAATATAATATTTTTAAATATACAATTCATTATCAGGAACTGAAATTACTATAAATATGAATAAAAATTCTTCGCACTTAAGTAGTCGGGAATAGTATTTATATGATAATGAGGTCTATTCAACCACTAGTAGTGTATCCTCTACACTAGTCACCTACTTTCGTTTGAGTTAGACTAAGGGCTAATACCAAAATCGTCGAGCCCGCCTATCAGACGCCATGTAATAAATAGGTAAATAAAATTTTCCATATACTAAGAAGCCTAATAGCTACATAGTTAAGTAAAAGAGCCATTTTTTTACTTCAAAGTTAGTGCTCATATTTATAATTGGTTATAATATAGGCCGACATATAATATATTTTAAAACAAATTTCCCGTCAGATTATTTTGATTTATTTTAATTTTCTTTTCACTGATGATTGGGCGAAGACATATTTTCTGACATCCTGTTGTTTTAAGTAACCTTGGTAATTTTGAATACGCACTCGGTCTCTTGAAGAAGAATAATGATGATAATTAAACAAAATTTACGTGTACTTTAAAATATTGCAAATTCTACAAAGAGCGTCAAGTAGCGTTCTAAATGGTGCTTTTAATAAAGCACTTACTAAAATTATACGAGAGCGTTTTGAATCGCGGCCCTAAATTAAGATAGAATCGCTCATTTCGTTCATTATTATATTGGTTCAGTAATTAATATAATTTTATTTACCGGCAGATATACAGTATGTCAAACGAATTTTATCAATAATTATTTTATTTGATTGGACTTTGTACAGTTTGGCTTAAAGAAACTATACTTGTTAATATATTACTATTATCTATTACTTTTCATATAATCCTATTACTATTCAATACTAATATAAACATACAAATTATATATAATAGTTAGAATAAGTATTCTCTTTCTTTCTTTTTCAATTCCTGCTATATATATATATATATGTACCGTTCAAATTTAATTTTCTTTAATGATTTTTTTTTGATTCAACTTCTAATATCTTTTTTAAACAAATAGTGAACGAAATTTGATGTTAATGCCGTTTTTCCAAATGTTCATTCATTTAATAAAGTTAAAATAACTTTAATGCTTTTTAATTATCTGTTTTCTTTCGTTTTCGAAAGTCATTACCTAATTCAAGAAAAGGCGGAAACAATTAAATTTTGCAATTATCGTACATAATATAATACTTACATCAGTCAGACCGTGCGGTATTCCATTCAAACACATTGGCAAATGTAGCTCTGTTATTCACGGTACTGCTCCCACTAATCGTTTAACTGCAGTCCACAGTTATTCGATTACCTCTATTAATGGAACGTGCATGTTTGATGACGATTGCACTATGTAAATATATGCAAAAAACAATTCCATGTTAAAAAAATCTTATATATTTTATATGCAGTACATATATTGTAATATTAAAATATTATAGTCTTATAAGCTAAGTAAATTGTTTTTGCTTTAACAATATTTTACATTATTGAATTGATGTTGAAAATTGATCTAAATATCACTTTTTCACTTATGCAAAAATAAGCAATCAACTAATTTTGGTTGTTTTAAAAATATTCGTAAGTATATGAAATACATATTAATTTTTATTACGAAAATAGTTAAAGAAAAAACGTAAACGGAGATGTGAGTTTGTATGAAGAGGCAGCGTTTGTGTATAAAAATTTACCATCAATCTTAAGTGATATAGTTTTATAATTTAAAACATTATTTGGTTTATTTAAGAAGTTTTGGCAAGCTTTTATAAATCTCTTTATTTGTTCCAAGTCTAAAGATACTTCGCTAAAAAAACCAAGTCCATTTATTAAAAAAGACATTAATTAAAAAAAACAATTAATTTTGATAAAACATCAAGAATTGTGACGCTCGGTTTTTAACGTAATTCATTTATTGATATAGTTAAACCTGAATCACCAATTACTGTAGTAATTTTAAATGACGTAATAATTAGTATATTTTTATTTTTTCTTAGAGCAAGGGAAACAACGGAGTTTATCCCTAAAAAATGAATGTCACGTAGTAGCCGCAAGCAAAGTCTGCCGTGTTTGAAATGTTGATGATGGGCGACACACACATTAGAATTGCTAATTCTCCCCTTTTCCTCCAGGGAACTAAAAATCAATAAACGAAATCGTGCAACTATTGTTAAGAAACTTGGTTATATGAGGTATAAGAAATAATGTATTTCACAAAATGTTAATTATAGATATAAACTCTTTTAAACGAGATCCTTTTTAAATAAGATTAAATTAATTAAATTTAGTGTGAAAATTGTTCATAGTTATGTCTAAATGTCGGCTTTGTTTGAATCTGCGTTAAGATCCAATAGTTTAATATCTTTTTGTATTAAATTAAATTTAATTGAAAAAAATAGGGTAACGTTCAGTTATATTAAGAAAAAATACAATACTGTAAGATTCCAAAATGAGAAATGTACTAGTTACATTTACATAGAACCTATAAATACAACATACATTTACCCGCTTGTTTTGTGACAAGGTCCTGGGTTCGATTCCAGGGCCACAGAATTAGTGGAGTCTAGATGGTGGCAGGGTTTTTCAAACGCGACCGGTTAGTTACCACCCCCGATAGCAATCTGCCGTAATAACTTCACTGTTGTATTCCGACAGTTATATGTGTGAGAGCCAGATGTATTCTGGGCGAACACGCTTCGCCATTTACGGCTTCATTTTCAGTTAGCATCGGGTGAAATCATTGCCAAACGATAGCTCGTAATCGATAAAAAAGATTTAGCATTAAAAAATTAATCGTAAATTATATATCTACAAATTATTTTTATTCATTACGCATTTTTATTATTACATCGTTCAGCGGAAACAAAACAATTCATTCTCATTTTTCAGCATTTTGCTGCAATATTTCTTGCGCTCCCTGAGGCTAATATACGGCAAATTATTATCTCCAGTGTAAAATACATGAACAAAATGTACGGTTATTTTTAAAACTAAACTTTTTTCAGTTTTTCTTTCTAAAATACCTAAATTATGATTTAAAAAGGTATAACATTACAATTTTCTGTACGATAAATAGTTAATAATTATAAACATTAGCAATTTTATAATATAAATGAAATTTATAACGTTTATTCATTTGAGTGTCATATTCAGATGTAAAAATAAATTTAAAGGTTTTTAAACTGTGGGTAAAAATAGAAAAGTTTTTAAAACCTTGTGTATATTACATGTATAGTAAAGTTTTGAGAAATAATTGTCTACAATAAAAAAAATCTAAAATCAAAATGTCCTGGTGGCTCAAGGCCCTACTCACATCCAAATACTACGTAATATAATCGTAAAATTCTCAGTAAAGACTTATAAACAAGGTGTTAAAACTTTTTGCCATTACTTTAACCAAGAAGTTCATAAATACATTAAAAACTTTTGTTACAAAATTGTTTGAAGTTTTCCTCCTCAGGACGTTATACTTAAATAGTACTTTACGAAATTCGAATGATGAAAAATTGGAGATAATTTTGAAACTCGGTAATTATTATTTATTTTTATTTCACCGTTATAAAATTGGGGAGTACATCCGTCGTTGTTCTCAATCTTTTAATCGTTGGTAATAATTACTTTTCTCCTTAATTAAACATAGCTTCGATACGGTTCTCGTTCACTTTTTTGTTAAGCATATACGATTACTATAACGTTCTTTGTAAAACTTCAATGCTGCTAAAGAAGTTGGATATTTGAATAAAGTAAGCGTTTATAATGAGGCCAACAAAACCTAAAAGGAACCTTTAAAACATTTTTAAATAAAAAAAATTAAATAGTGTTTTGTAAATTAGGATACTTTATTTAGATTTATGCCAATAATTACGGAAATGGGAGATGCATTTGCAAACCTCGTTTAATAATTATCTACAAAAAGGAAGAAAATGAAAGTAAATATTTGTTATTTGAACATTTCTATTTCACGACTTCGTTGACTATATAGAACTTTTACCAGAAGTATATTTGAAGTTGTTCCTTTAAAGTCTGACCACTTAGAACGTAAAGCTATTCAGTGTGTAATGGAACAACTTGCCGGCGTTTGGACAGGACAGCAGGATGTGGGGGTCTTTACTAGGAGCATGTCTTCAATAATATGCTATAACCATGTGTCCTTTACCATCGCAAATCACACCACCTAACATATAGCATTGTGGTAAAGCACTAACGTATAAAACAAAAATCTAAAATTTTGAGCTATTTAGTTTTCACCAGCTAACTAGTTAATCTAAAACGAATTAAGGGAAATTTACGATAGTGCCAAAATTCACGAAAAACTTGTAATTATTTTTGGACAGAAAATAATGATGAAAATGATGATGTAACTTTAACGTAATTGATTAAAGTTTTCAAAAAGAATATAACTGTTTTGTTGGCAGAAATGGAAGAATCGTTTTATACTTCAAGCTTAATTCGAATTTCCGTTACAAAGCTTTAAGAACTTTGTTGGCTAGTTAGACCGATTACCAAGATAAAAGTAGATGATATAATAAATAAATTATATTTCTTTATCATTTATTTTCTTCTAACAAGTATTTCATGTTAATAATAGAAGTAATCGAATTTTATTTATCTCATTAGTAGTGTATGTAAAATATATTTTCTGCTTTCTTGCTAAGAGTTGAGTACATAAATAAATGGCGTATACATAAAATCATATTTTTTGCAAGTATTATTTTATTTTACTATTTATTGTAATAGCGGTGTTGGTGTAGGTTTATTAATCACTTGGCCACGGGCTGTCTTCACAGCAAGAAGACCGCCCCTGGCCCGGATAGCGTTCCCGCGCGGGTGCTCGGCATCGCGGCCCGGCATCTCGCCGGGGAACTCAGGGACCTGCTCGATGCGGTCTTCGCCTCGGGCAGGTTCCCGCATTGTTGGAAAGTCGGCC